>JASEVX010000010.1:38232034-38469534 GCA_031761405.1 Serripes groenlandicus | reverse complement strand
AGAGGATAGGGTATAGGAGAAAGGATAGAGTATAGGAGAGAGGAGAGGGTATGGGATAGAGGATAGGGTATAGACAAGAGGATAGGGTATAGGAGAGAGGAGAGTGTATGGGAGAGAGGATAGGGTATGGGAAAGAGGAGAGGGTATAGGATAGAGGATAGGGTATAGTAGAGAGGATAGGGTATAGGAGAGAGGAGATGGTATGGGAGAGAAGATAGGGTATAGGAGAGAGAATAGGGTATAGGAGAGAGGATAGGGTATAGGGTATAGGAGAGAGGATAGAGTATAGGAGAGAGGAGAGGGTATGGGAGAAAGGATAGGGTATAGGAGAGAGGATAGGGTATAGGAGAGGGTATGGGAGAGAGGATAGGGTATGGGAAAGAGGAGAGGGTGCAGAATAGAGGAGAGGAATCAGGAAAGAGGTGACGATACAGGAGAGAGGAGTGGAGAGGGTACAGGACAGAAAAGAAGAGATGATACATGAGAGAGAAGAGGAGATGGTACTGTAGAGAGTAGAGGAGACGAGATGAGAGGAGAGGGTACAGGAGAGAAAAGAGGAGATGGTACAGCAGAGAGGAAACGGGTTGAGAGATGAGAGGAGAGGGTGCAGGAGAGAAAAGATGGTAGAGATAAGATGATAAGTTACAGGTAAGGGAAGAGGAGATTGTACAGTTGTGAGAAGGGGAGATGGGTCAGGAGAGAGAATGTGAGTCGCTACAGATGAGAGAATGGATAGACGTGAAAGAAGGAGAAATTATATAGGTAAGAGAAGATCAGAAGGAGCATGTGAGAGAAGAGATGATTCGTGTGAGAGAACCTGGCATAGATAAAAGGAGAGGGTGCACTTTTTGAAGCTGAAAGAAGAAATTATATGATAAGAAAGGAAGCATATATGTTCAGAGGGAAAGAGATATTATGTAGTGCACACACCATAAATCACATGAAGATGTCCACAGATAGAATGCCAGATTGTCAGATTGCCAGATTGACAAATGGTATGACAGTTATTAAGATACTGTAGGCCTACATAAGATAAGTTACCAGTCTCACAAAAACACTCAATTAGCCTACCTATGTATATTAATATACATCAATAGTTATTACTTGTACATAATATAACAGTAATAAACAGACACATTCAATTGAAAAGCGTATATAAAACAAAACGTAGTTGTCGCTTTTACGCGGTTCTCAATTCGTTGTAATGATACTGTATGAATCCCTTGGTAGTAAAATACCAACTTCATTATATAATCCATATGTTCATATCGTATAATGACTAAGCAGTTAAATACAAATTGTATATACATGTATATACACATATAATCATATCATTTTAATAATATTTACAGTTGTACATCATCTCAGAGACTAAATATATTATAATAAAAACAGCAACTGTTATGGATAATCAGCCCTTTCGATTTAAACATTTTAATTAAAACACATTTTCTCATAAAAGTATACATATATTAATCATAAATAAATAGAAAAATCATTATATTTGTCTTACCTTGACATTTTGAAAATCTTGCACTTGTTATTCTTTGATTAATCAATAAATAGATGAGCGCCGTGAATTCGTGAAAATTTACTTTGCTATCCAAACTGATTGCTAGGCAATTATGACGTCACTGACGTATGTCATGGCGTATTTAACGTTGCGCATCTGTTACGATCATTTTGATTGGATGATCTAACGTTCCGTTGATATAACGGAAACTAGCGAACATTAACGAAGAATATACTCTATAGTCGCCTTTGCAACCACAGTTTAGATTGGTTATAACAAGTGAGAGGGCAGGAGACGGTACATGTGAGAAGGCAGGAGACGGTACAAGTGAGAGGAGACGGTACATGTGAGAGGAGATGGTACATGTGTGAGTAGGGGAGACGGTAACGATGAGAGAAGGGGAGACAGTAACGGTGAGCGTAGAGCAGACAGTACATGTGTTGTGAGAGGAGATGGTACAGTTAAAAGAAGATGGGACGGAATCGGTGAGAGAAGAGAGGACGTTACAGGTGAGACAAGATAAGAGGGTACAGGAGAGAGAAAATGAGACGATACATGTGAGAAAAGAAGAGATGGAACAGGTGAGAGAAAAGAGACGGTTCATATGACATGAAATGAGACGGTAACAGTCAGAAGAGAGGAGACGGTATATGTGAGAGAAAAGGAGACGATATAGGTGAGAGTAGAGGAGATAGAACAGATGAGAGAAGCGAGACGGTTTATGTGACATGAAAGGAGACGGTAACAGTCAGAGGAGAGGAGACGGTACAGGTGAGAGAAGAGTATACGCTTCATGTGAGAGGAGAGTTTACGATACAGGTGAGAGCAAATGAGTTGGTGCAGGTGAGAGGAGAGGAGAATATGCCGGTGAGAGAAGTGAGAGAAGGAGCGACGGTAACAGTAAGGAAAGAGAGGAGACGGTATATGTGAGAGAAAAGGAGACAATATAGGTGAGAGTAGAAGAGATAGAGCAGATGAGAGAAGCGAGACGGTTTATGTGACATGAAAGGAGACAGTAAAAGTCAGAGGAGAGGAGACGGTATATGTGAGAGAAAAGGAGACGGTACAGGTGAGAGAAGAGTATACGCTTCATATGAGAGGAGAGTTTACGATACAGGTGAGAGCAAATGAGTTGGTGCAGGTGAGAGGAGAGGAGAATATGCTGGTGAGAGAAGAAGCGACGGTACAAGTGAGAAGAGAAGAGAATGTATAGGTGAGAGGGGAGGAGAGGGGACGGTTCAGAAAATAAGAATTGGTACAGGTGAGAGGGGAAAAGATGGTACATGTGTGAGGAGAGGAGATGGTACAGTTGAGAGAAGAAGAATTAATACAGGTGAGAGGAAAAGAGATGGTAAATGTGAGAGGGGAGGGGACGTGTTTTCGTGAGAAGAGAGGATAGGGTACGACGGTTTAGGTGAGAAAAGATGAGAGGGTACAGGTGAGAGTAGAAGAAACGCTACATGTGAGAGAACAGGAGAGGGTGTTTGTGATAAGAGAGGAGAGGGGAGGTGTATGTGAGAGAAGATGAGACGGTTTTTGTGATAAGAGAGGAAAGGGGATGTGTATGTGAGATAAGAGGAAACGGTATTTGTGATAAAAGAGGAGAGGGAATGTGTATGTGAGAGAAGAGGAGAGGGTATTTGTTATAAGAGAGGATAGGAGAGGTGTATAAGAGAGAAGAGGAGACGGTTTTGTGATAAGAGAGGAGAAGGGAGGTGTATGTGAGAGAAGAGGAGACGGTATTTGTGATAAGAGAGGAGAGGGGAGGTGTATGTGAGAGAAGAGCAGACGGTATTTGTGATAAAAGAGGAGAGGGAAGGTGTATGTGAGAGAAGAGGAGAGGGTAGTTGTGATAAGAGAGGAGAGGGGAGGTGTATATGAGAGAAGAGGAGACGGTATTTGTGATAAGAGAGTAGAGGGAAGGTGTATTTGAGAGAAGAGGATACGGTATTTGTGATAAGAGAGGAGAGTGGAGGTATATGTGAGAGAAGAGGAGACGGTATTTGTGATAAGAGAGGAGAGGAGAGGGGAGGTGTATGTGAGAGAAGAGGAGAGGGTATTTTTGATAAGAGATGAGAGGGGAGGTGTATGTGAGAGACGAGGAGACGGTATTTGTGATAAGTGAGGAGAGAGGACAGTGTATGTGAGAGAAGAGGAGATGGTATTTGTGATAAGAGAGGAGAGGGGAGGTGTATGTGAGAGAAGAGGAGAGGGTATAATTGATAAGAGATGAGAAGGGAGGTGTACGTGAGAGAAGAGGAGACGGTATTTGTGATAAGTGAGGAGAGGGGACGGTGTATGTGAGAGAAGAGGAGAGGGTATTTGTGATAAGAGAGGAGAGAGGAGGTGTATGTGAGAGAAGAGGAGACGGTATGTGTGATAAAAGAGGAGAAGGGAGGTGTATGTGAGAGAAGAGGAGATGGTATTTGTGATAAGAGAGGAGAGGGAAGGTGTATGTGACAGAAGAGGAGACGGTATTTGTGATAAGAGAGGAGAGGGGACGTTGTATGTGAGAGAAGAAGAGAGGGTATTTGTGATAAGAGAGGAGAAAGGAATGTGTATATGAGAGAAGAGGAGAGGGTACTTGTGATAAAAGAGGAGAAGTGAGGTGTATGTGAGAGAAGAGGAGATGGTATTTGTGATAAGGGAGGAGAGGGAAGGTGTATGTGAGAGAAGAGGAGACGGTATTTGTGATAAGAGAGGAGAGGGGACGGTGTATGTGAGAGAAGAAGAGAGGGTATTTGTGATAAGAGAGGAGAAAGGAAGGTGTATATGAGAGAAGAGGAGAGGGTACTTGTGATAAGAGAGGGGAGGTGTATATGAGAGAAGAGGAGACGGTATTTGTGATAAGAGAGGAGAAGGGAGGTATATGTGAGAGAAGAGGAGACGGTATTTGTGATAATAGAGGAGAAGGGAGGTATATGTGAGAGAAGAGTAGACGGTATTTGTGATAAGAGAGGAGAGGGGACGGTGTATGTGAGAGAAGAAGAGAGGGTATTTGTGATAAGAGAGGAGAAAGGAAGGTGTATATGAGAGAAGAGGAGAGGGTACTTGTGATAAGAGAGGGGAGGTGTATATGAGAGAAGAGGAGACGGTATTTGTGATAAGAGAGGAGAAGGCAGATATATGTGAGAGAAGAGGAGACGGTATTTGTGATAAGAGAGGAGAAGGGAGGTATATGTGAGAGAAGAGGAGACGGTATTTGTGATAAGAGAGGAGAGGGGATGTGTATGTGAGAGAAGAGGAGAGGGTATTTGTGATAAGAGAGGGGAGGTGTATAGGAGAGGGGACGGTGTATGTGAGAGAAGAGGAGAGGGTATTTGTGATAAGAGAGGAGAGGGGGTGTTCATATGAGAGAAGAGGAGACGGTATTTGTGATAAGAGAGGAGAGGGGACGGTGTATATGAGAGAAGAGGATAGGGTATTTGTGATAAGAGAGGGGAGGGGAGGTGTATATGAGAGAAGAGGAGACGGTATTTGTGATAAGAGATGAGAGGGGAGGTGTATGGGAGAGAAGAGGAGACGGTTTTTGTGATAAGAGAGGAGAGAGGACGGTGTATGTGAGAGAAGAGGAGAGGGTATAGGTTGGAGGAGAGGAGACGGTTAAGGTGAAATGAGAGGAGACGGAACACTTGAGAGAAGAAGAGAGGGTACAGGTGAGATGGCATAGATCAGGTGAGAAGATGAAAGAAGACGTGAAATGTGAGAGATGAGGAGACGGTACATGTGAGAGAAGAGGAGACGGTACATGTGAGACGAGAGAAGACGGTACATGTGAGAGAAGAGAAGACGGTATATGTTAGAGAAGAGAAGACGGTATATGTTAGAGAAGAGAAGACGGTACATGTGAGAGAAGAGGAGACGGTACATGTGAGAGAAGAGGAGACGGTACATGTTAGAGAAGAGAAGACGGTACATGTGAGAGAAGAGGAGACGGTACATGTTAGAGAAGAGAAGACGGTATATGTGAGAGAAGAGAAGACGGTATATGTGAGAGAAGAGAAGACGGTATATGTTAGAGAAGAGAAGACGGTACATGTGAGAGAAGAGGAGACGTTACATGTGAGAGAAGTTAAGACGGTACATGTGAGAGGAGAGAAGACGGTGTATATATGAGGAAAGAGAAGACGGTAAAGGTGAGCGAAGAGAAGACGGTATATGTGAGAGGAGAAAAGACGGTATATGTGAGAGGAGAAAAGACCCATATATTTGAGAGAGAAGACCCTACATGTGAGAGAAGAGGAGATGGTACATGTGAGAGGAGAGAAGACGGTACATCTGAGAGGAGAGAAGACCCATATATTTGAGAGAGAAGACCCTACATGTGAACGAAGAGGAGATGGTACATGTGAGAGAAGAGAAGATCGTACAATTGAGAGAAGAGAAGACGGTATATGTGAGAAAAGAGAAGACTGTACATGTGAGAGAAGAGAAGATGGTACAATTGGGAGAAGAGAAAACGGTATATGTGATAAATGAGAAGACTGTACATGTGAGAGAAGAGGAGACGGTATATGTGAGAGAAGAGGAGACGGTACATGTGAGAGAAGAGGAGACGGAACATGTGAGAGAAGTGAAGACGGTACATGTGAGAGAAGAGGAGAAGGTACATGTGAGAGAACAGAAGACTGTATATGTGAGAGAAGTGAAGACGGTATATGTGAGAGAAGAGGAGACGGTAAATGTGAGAGAAGAGAAGACGGTACATGTGAGAGGAGAGAAGACGGTACATGTGAGAGAAGTGGAGACGGTATATGTGAGAGAAGAGAAGACTGTATATGTGAGACGAGAGAAGACGGTACATGTGAGAGGAAAGAAGACGGTACATGTGAGAGAAGAGAAGACTGTATATGTGAGAGAAGTGGAGACGGTATATGTGAGAGAAGAGAAGACTGTATATGTGAGACGAGAGAAGACGGTACATGTGAGAGGAAAGAAGACGGTACATGTGAGAGAACAGAAGACTGTATATGTGAGAGAAGTGGAGACGGTATATGTGAGAGAAGAGGAGGCGGTACACGTGAGAGGAGAGAAGACGGTACATGTGAGAAAAGAGAAGACGATATATATGAGAGAAGAGGAGACGGTACATGTGAGAGGAGAGAAGACGGTACATGTGAGAAAAGAGAAGACGATATATATGAGAGAAGAGGAGACGGTACATGTTAGAGGAGAGAAGACGGTATATGTTAGAGAAGAGAAGACGGTACATGTTAGAGAAGAGAAGACGTTACATGTTAGAGGAGAGAAGACGGTACATGTGAGAGAAGTGGAGACGGTACACGTGAGAGAAGAGGAGATGGTACACGTGAGAGAAGAGAAGATAGTATTGATGAGAGGAGAGAATACGGCAAATATGAGAGGAGAGGAAACGGTACATGTGAGAGAAGAGAAGACGGTATAGATGAGAGGAGAGAAGATGGTAAAGGTGAGAGGAGAGGAAACGGTACATGTGAGAGAATAGATAGATGAGAGGAGAGAAGATGGTAAAGGTGAAAGGAGAGGAAACGGTACATGTGAGAGAAGAGGAGATGGTACAGGTGAGAGAAGAGAATATAGTATTGATGAGAGGAAAGAAGACGGTATATGTGATAAAAGAGAAGGCGGTAAATGTGAAAGGAGAGAAGACGGTATATGTGAGAAAAGAGAAGACGGTAAATGTGAGAGGAGAGAAGACGGTATATGTGAGAGAAGAGGAGATGGTACAGGTGAGAGAAGAGAATATAGTATTGATGAGAGGAAAGAAGACGGTATATGTGAGAAAAGAGAAGACGGTAAATGTGAGAGGAGAGAAGACGGTATATGTGAGAAAAGAGAAGACGATAAATGTGAGAAAAGAGAAGACGGTATATGTGAGAGAAGAGGAGATGGTACAGGTGAGAGAAGAGAATATAGTATTGATGAGAGGAAAGAAGACGGTATATGTGAGAAAAGAGAAGACGGTAAATGTGAGAGGAGAGAAGACGGTATATGTGAGAAAAGAGAAGACGGTAAATGTGAGAAAAGAGAAGACGGTATATGTGAGAGAAGAGGAGATGGTACAGGTGAAAGAAGAGAATATAGTATTGATGAGAGGAGAGAAGACGGCAAAGGTGAGAGAATAGGAAACGGTACATGTGAGAGAAGAGAAGACGGTATAGATGAGAGGAGAGAAGATGGTAAAGGTGATAGGAGAGGAAACGGTACAGGTGAGAGAAGAGAAGATGGTACATGTGAGAGAAGAGAAGACGGTACATGTGAGAGAAGAGGAGACGGTACATGTGAGAAAAGAGAAAACGGTACATGTGAGAAAAGAGAAGACGGTAAATGTGAGAGAAGAGAAGACGGCACATGTGAGAGAAGAGGAGATGTACATGTGAGAGAAGAGGAGAGGGTACATGTGAGAGAAGAGAAGACGGTATAGATGAGAGGAGAGAAGATGGTAAAGGTGAGAGGAGAGGAAACGGTACATGTGAGAGAAGGGAAGACGGTATAGATGAGAGGAGAGAAGATGACAAAGGTGAGAGGAGAGGAAACGGTACATGTGATAGAAGAGAAGAAGAGAAAATGGCAAAGGTGAGAGAAGAGGAAACGGTACTTGTGAGAAAAGAGAAGACGATATATATGAGAGAAGAGGAGACGGTACATGTGAGAGGAGAGAAGACGGTATATGTTAGAGAAGAGAAGACGGTACATGTTAGAGGAGAGAAGACGGTACATGTGAGAGAAGTGGAGACGGTACACGTGAGTGAAGAGGAGATGGTACAGGTGAGAGAAGAGAAGATAGTATGATGAGAGGAGAGAAGACGGTACATGTAAGAGAAGAGGAAACGGTACATGTGAGAGAAGAGAAGACGGTATAGATGAGAGGAGAGAAGATGGTAAAGGATAGAGGAGAGGAAACGGTACATGTGAGAGAAGAGAACACGGTATAGATGAAAGGAGAGAAGATGGTAAAGGTGAGAGGAGAGGAAACGGTACATGTGAGAGAAGAGAAGACGGTATAGATGAGGGGAGAGAAGATGGCAAAGCTGAGAGGAGAGGAAACGGTACATGTGAGAGAAGAGAAGACGGTATAGATGAGAGGAGAGGAAATGACAAAGGTGAGAGGAGAGGAAACGGTACAGGTAAGAGAAGAGGAGATGGTACAGGCAAGAGGAGATGAGGCGTTATAGGTGAGAGTATATGAGATGGTATAAGTGAGAGGAGAAAAGACGGTTAAGGTAAGAGTATCATCATTTTCAGCCAATTTGACTGTATCCACACAAAATTTACCTGTCATTTTTGTTTTGTTTCTGAAGCTCATTTAGACACTTTTTTTTGCCTCAAAGGTATGCTTTGTGTGTAAATTTATAGAGTATGATATAAAAGTAAAGCAAAATAGTAAATATAAGGACAATACGGCAATAATTTTCAAAGAAATTTCAAATTTCCTATACCACCCAAACCTAGGTTTTGCGACTAGAGCCCGGCAAGTTTTCAATGTGGGGTCTTATTGACTCTCCATAACGGGCTCATATCAAAGAGCCATGTCTAGCAATGTGGGGTCTTATTGACTCACCATAACGGGCTCATATCAAAGAGCCATGTCTAGCGATGTGGGGTCTTATTGACTCTCTGTAACGGGATCATATCAAAGAGCCATGTCTAGCGATGTTGGTTCTTATTGACTCTCCATAACGGGATCATATCAAAGAGCCATGTCTAGCGATGTTGGTTCTTATCGACTCTCCATAATGGGATCATACCAAAGAGCCATGTCTAGCGATGATTGGGTCTTATCGACTCTCCATAACGGGATCATATCAAATAGCCAAGTCTAGCGATGTGGGGGTCTTATTGACTCTCCATAAAGGGCTCATATCAAAGAGCCATGTCTAGCGATGTGGCGGTCTTATTGACTCTCCATAACGGGATCATATCAAAGAGCCATGTCTAGCAATGTGTGGTCTTATTGACTCTCTGTAACGGGATCATACCAAAGAGCCATGTCTAGAGATGTGGGGTCTTATTGACTCTCCATAACGGGATCATATCAAAGAGCCATGTCTAGCGATGATTGGGTCTTATTGACTCTCCATAACGGGATCATATCAAAGAGCCATGTCTAGCGATGATTGGGTCTTATTGACTCTCCATAACGGGATCATATAAAAGAGCCATGTCAAGCGATGTGGGGGTCTTATTGACTCTCCATAACGGGATCATATAAAAGAGCCATGTCTAGCGATGTGGGGTCTTATTGACTCTCCATAACGGGATCATATCAAAGAACCATGTCAAGCGATGTGGGGGTCTTATTGACTCTCCATAACGGGATCATATCAAAGAACCATGTCAAGCGATGTGGGGGTCTTATTGACTCTCCATAACGGGATCATATCAAAGAACCATGTCAAGCGATGTGGGGGTCTTATTGACTGTCTGTAACGGGATCATATATAAGAGCCATGTCTAGCGATGTGGGGTCTTATTGACTCTCTGTAACGGGATCATATCAAAGAACCATGTCAAGCGATGTGGGGGTCTTATTGACTCTCCATAACGGGATCATATCAAAGAACCATGTCAAGCGATGTGGGGGTCTTATTGACTGTCTGTAACGGGATCATATATAAGAGCCATGTCAAGCGATGTCGGGTTTTATTGACCCTCCGTAACGGGATTATATCAAAGAGCCATGTACAAAGACGGTACAGGGGAGAGGAGAGGGGACGGTACACGAGAGAGGAGACGGAACGGGAGAGAGGAGAGGATACGGTACAGGAGAGAGGAGAGGGACGGTACACGAGAGAGGAGAGGGAAAGGTACACGAGAGAGGAGACGGAACAGGAGAGAGGAAACGGTACAGTTGAGAGAAGAAGGAGAGAGGAGACGGTACGGGAGATAGGAGAGGGTGCATGAGAGAGAAGTGTTGCAGTAGAGAGGAGATGGTACAGGTGAGAGGATAGGGTGCAGGAGAGAGGAGATGGTACAGGTGAGAGGAGAAGGTATATGTGAGAAAAGAGGAGAGGGTATAGGAGAAAGGAGATGGTATAGGTGAGAGGAGAGGGTGCAGGAGAGAGGAGATGGTATAGGTGAGAAAAGAGGAGAGGGTACAGGAGAACGGAGAGGATGCAGGATATAGGAGAGGGTACAGGAGAGAGGAGATGGTACAGGTGAGAGGAGAGGGTGCAGGAGAGACGAGACGGTACAGGTGAGAGGAGATGGTATAGGTGAGAAAAGAGAAGAGGGTACAGGAGAAAGGAGATGGTATAAGTGAGAGGAGAGGGTACAGGAGAAAGGAGAGAATGCAGGATAGAGGAGAGGGTACATGAGAGAGGAGACGGTACGGCAGAGAGAGGAAAAGAGAGGGTACAAGAGAAAAAAGAGGAGATGTTACGGAGAGAGAGGAAAAGAGAGGTACAAGAGAAAAAAGAGGAGATGTTACGGAGATAGAAGAAGAGAGGGTACAGGAGGGAGGAGAGGAGAGGGTATGGGAGAGAGGAGAGGGTATAGGAGAGAGGACATTGTACTGGAGAGAGGAGAGGGCGCAGGACAGAGGAGAGGGTACATGACAGAGGAGAGGGTACAGGAAAGAGGTGACGGTACGAGAGAGAGGAGTGGAGATGGTTCAGGAGAGAAAAGAGGAGATGGTACAGGAGAGAGAAGAGGAGATGGTACAGTAGAGAAAAGTGGAGAGGATAGGAGAGGAGAGGGTACAGGAAAGAAAAGCGGAGATGGTACAGTAGAGAGGAGAGGAGAGGATAGGAGAGGAGAGGGTACATGAGAGAGAAGAGGAGATTGTACAGTAGAGAGGAGAGGCGAGGGTACAGGAGAGAAAAGAGGAAATGGTAAAGTAGAGAGGAGTGGAGAGGGTACAGGAGAGAAAAGAGGAAATGGTAAAGTAGAGAGGAGTGGAGAGGGTACAGGAGAGAAAAGAGGAGATGGTACAGTAGAGAGGATAGGAGAGGACAGGGTACAGGAGAGAAAAGAAGAGATGGTACAGTAGAGAGGAGAGGAGAGGATAGGAGAGGAGAGGGTACAGGAGAGAAAAGAGGAGATTGTACAGGAGAGAGGAGACGGTGTGAGAGAGGAGAGGAGAGGTTGCAGGAGAGAAAAAATGGTACAGTAGAGATAAGATGATAAGTTACAGGTAAGGGAAGAGGAGATGGTACGGGAGAGAGAAAATGAGATTGTACAGGTGAGATAAGAGGAGAAGGCACATACGGGAGAAGGAGAGATGGTACGGGAGTTAGAAGAGGAGATGGTACAGGTGAGATAAGAGGAGAAGGCACATATGTGGGAAGGGGAGATGGTAAAGGAGAGAGAAGAGGAGATGGTACAGGTGAGATAAGAGGAGAAGGCACATATGTGAGAAGGGGAGATGGTAAAGGAGAGAAAAGAGGAGATTGTACAGGTGAGATAAGAGGAGAAGGCACATATGTGAGAAGGGGAGATGGTAAAGGAGAGAGAAGAGGAGATGGTACAGGTGAGATAAGAGGAGATGGTACGGGAGTTAGAAGATGAGATTGTACAGGTGAGATAAGAGGAGAAGGCACATATGTGAGAAGGGGAGATGGTAAAGGAGAGAGAAGATGAGATAGTACAGGTGAGATAAGAGGAGAAGGTACGGGAGTTAGAAGAGGAGATGGTACAGGTGATATAAGAGGAGAAGGCACATCTGTGAGAAGGGGAGATGGTAAAGGAGAGAGAAGAGGAGATGGGTCAGGAGAGAGAATGTGAGTTGCTACAGGTGAGAGAATGGATAGACGTGAAAGAAATTATATAGGTAAGAGAAGATCAGAAGGAGCATGTGAGAGAAGAGATGATTCGTGTGAGAGAACATGGTATAGATAAAAGGAGAGGGTGCACGTTGTGAAGTTGAAACGGAGTTGCAGGTAACAGAAGAAAATATATGATAAGGAAGGAAGCATATATGTTCAGAGGGAAAGAGATAGTATGTAGTGCACACACCATAAATCACATGAAGATGTCCACAGATAGAATGCCAGATTGCCAGAATGCCAGATTGCCAAATGGTATGACAGACAGTTATTAAGATACTGTAGCCTACATAAGACAAGTTCCCAGTCTCACAAAAACACTCAATAAGCCTACCTATGTTTATTAATAGACATCAATAGTTATTACTTGTACATAATATAACAGTAATACACAGACACATTCAATTGCAATGCGTATATATGTATATAAAACAAAACGTAGTTGTCGCTTTTACGCGGTTCTCAATTCGTTGTAATGATACTGTATGAATCCCTTGGTAGTAAAATACCAACTTCATTATAGAATCCATATGTTCATATCGTATAATGACTAAGCAGTTAAATACAAATTGTATATACTTGTATATACACATATAATCATATCATTTTAATAATATTTACAGTTGCACTTCGTCTCCGAGACTAAATATATTATTATAAAAACAGCAACTGTTATGGATAATCAGCCATTTCGATTTAAACATTTTAATTAAAACACATTTTCTCACAAAAGTATACATATATTAATGATAAATAAATAGAAAAATCATTATATTTGTCTTACCTTGACATTTTGAAAATCTTGCACTTGTTATTCTTTGATTAATCAATAAATAGATGAGCGCCGTGAATCCGTGAAAGTTACGTTGCTATCCAAACTGATTGCTATGCAATTCTGACGTCACTGACGTATGTCATGGCGTATTTAACGTATATATGTTACGATCATTCTGATTGGATGATCTAACGTTCCGTTTATATAACGAAAACTAGCGAACATTAACGAAGAATATGTTCTATAGTCGCCTTTGCAACCACAGTTTAGATTGGTTATAATATGTGAGAGGGCATGAGACGGTGGTACAGGTGAGAGAAGGGGGAGACGGTACAGGTGAGAGGAGAGGAGACGGTACATGTGTGAATAGGGGACACGGTAACGGTGAGAAAATGGGGGACAGTAACGGTGAGAAGAGATGAGACTGTACATGTGTGGGGAGAGGAGATGGTACAGTTAAAAGAAGATGGGACGGAATCGGCGAGAGAAGCGGGGACGGTACATGTGAGAGAAGACAAGAGGGTACAGGAGAGAGAAAATGAGACGATATAGGTGAGAGAGGAGGAAATGGAACAGATGAGAGAAGAGAGACGGTACATATGGCATGAAAGCAGACGGTAACAGTCAGAGGAAAGGAGACGGTATATGTGAGAGAAAAGGAGACGATATAGATGAGAGAAGAGGAGATGGAACAGATGAGAGAAGAGAGACGGTACATGAGAGGAGACGGTAACCGTCAGAGGAGAGGAGACGGTAACAGTCAGAGGAGAGGAGACGGTAACAGTCAGATGAGAGGAGACGGTATATGTGAGAGAAAAGGAGACGGTACAGGTGAGAGAAGAGTATACGCTTCATGTGAGAGGAGAGTTTACGATACAGGTGAGAGCAAATGAGTTGGTGCAGGTAAGAAGAGAGTAGACGTTTCAGTTGAAAGAAGATGGGACGAAATAAGCGAGAAAAGAGGGGACGGTATAGGTGAGAGAAGATAAGAGGGTACATGAGAGAGAATACTGGGATCATATAAAAGAGCCAAGTCTGGCGATTTTGGATAGTTTAGACTCTCCGTAACGGGATCAAATCAAAGAGCCATGTCTAGCGATGTGGGGTCTCATTGACTCTTTGTGTAACGGGATCATATCAAAGAGCCATATGTCTAGCGATGTGGGGTCTTATTGACTCTCTGTAACGGGATCATATCAAAGAGCCATGTCTAGCGATGTGGGGTCTCATTGACTCTTTGTGTAACGGGATCATATCAAAGAGCCATATGTCTAGCGATGTGAGGTCTTATTGACTCTCTGTAAGGGGATCATATCAAAGAGCCATGTCTAGCGATGTTGGTTCTTATTGACTCTCTGTAACGGATCATATAAAAGAGCCATGTCTAGCGATGTGGGGTATTATTGACTCCCCGTAACGGGATCATATCAAAGAGCCATGTCTAGTGATGTGCGGTATTATTGACTCTTCGTAACGGGATCATATACAAGAGCCATGTCTAGCAATGTGGGGTCTTATTGACTCTTCGTAACGGGGTCATATACTGGGGTAAACAGCAAATCAAATTGTGTACAATTTCATGACTTTCAATTGACTTACTTTCAACATTTACTGCCAAAATAGTTTCGGACCATTTTTAAATACTCACTATTAGCAATATTTGCAGAAGTTTCAACATTTCAAAATGTTGATCTCCAACTGGAGTTCAGCACCTTTAATAACATATGTTTTAAACAAACCCATGTTGACGCATCCGTAACAGATAGGGAACCTTTTCTTCTTTTGCCACATCGCTTTCAACACAATATGAATTCAATAACTGCGCTATCAATTATTGAGACTGTCTATATGTTTTGCTTATAGATACACTGTCAAAGTCGTCTGCTGAAGATTTATTAAAAGTCGGAAAAGCAGTCATATGGGTTTATTTACCCTCGCCTTTCGGCATAAAACCATTTTGCGATGAAAAAGCAGTACCAGATACTCCCGCATCTTCTACATGTACGTGTTATGACAATCGATGCGTTTGTGACGGCGTTTGAAGACTATTACAATAAACAATCAGGGGCGTAGCTCCCTTTAGGCACTGTAGGCACGTGCCTACACATTTTTTCTCAAAATGCCCCAAAATGCAGCTGCGGCGATAGACATCTGCGTAATGTATCGACCAGATCAGCCTGCGCGTCCGTGCAGACTGATCCGGCCGACACATTCCGTCTTAGGGGGGAATAGATGTATAGAGTAGTGATTCTTGAAACAGAAAAATCCACAGGAGGCGAAAAGTGTCTATCCGGGTAGGCCTGTGTGGCATTCTTAGGCTGATCCGGGTCGATACTTTACGCAGAGTCCACACTGTTGATTTTCTGATTAGACGGCCTACACATTGTGTATTGCAAAGCTACGCCCCTGACACTTGGGGGGGGGGGGGGGGGGAGTGGTCGATCGATTCGGAAACATATTAAGTCTAAGAAGGATTTAACCCTTTACCTCATATAGACGCTTTCTGGAAGCCTCTGCAGCAGACGGCATTTTGAAAACATAGTTACAAAAGAAGAAATTGCTCAAAACGAGCAATTTTTCCTATTGCAACAATGTTTTCCATATTTAGTCATAGGTTATCCATTCAATTATCGAGATTTTCTATGTTTTGATAAAATATGTTTAAAGTCGTCTGCTGCGAATTGTTGTATGAGGGAAAGGGTTAAGGTATGATGGATGAGTTTTCGATTGATACATATCGAACGCTTTGGTTGACCATTTCCTTTGAACAGGCGACTTTTGACGCCTTTACAGCGGACGACTTTTGCAACCATTGTCGGAAATTGAGAGATCTTATTAGATGGAATAATTCTTCTCCTGTATTCTCAATGTTTTGATTCATACATCAACTGTATGATTTAATTGTTTTCCAAACCATGTAGACGTTTTACTCAGATATTGACAGGGCGGACTACTCTCAGGTAAACAATTGATTAAACTTTCCCCGCATGCATACGCATTTTGATGCATCTGTAGCAGACACAATTTTAAAACAACGTGACAAAAACATAAATTGCTCATAATGAGACATTTTCCCTTTCGTCACAATATTTTCTGTTTGCATATTCTGAATTCTTGCCTGGTTGTTTCTATATGTGTCTGGTGCATATATGTTATACGTGGGAAAGGGTTTGGACCGCCTATTTGCCTCGAATAGGGTTTGGACCGCCTATTTGCCTCGAATAGGGTTTGGACCGCCTATTTGCCTCGAATACAAAGATGAAATTCCACTCTCGTAAAACAAACAGGGTTTTTTTGTTTAACAAATGTATCTGAAATTAAAATCTTATGATAGTCACATCTGTTTCATAAATTTAACATTTCTTAATGTAATGCAATTCCTCGAGCCGAGGAGGGATATTGAACCGGGGATCGTGAGTTCGAATCTGGCTCGGCCTGCCATTCAGTCTGTCCGATGATTGACAAAAGTCATCGTAACTTAAGTGACACTCGTTAGCCGTTTTATTAGTTTGCCCGGGAATAATGTTGCGGATCTTGAAGCTACAAAGAGAAAAAAAGTGGCCAAACAATGCTCATGTTTTAGTCGTTATACATATGATATTCGCCGAGCATCGGTTGCTCGGTCGGTAGCAACGCGGGGTGTATATCCCGGGGCTGTGAGGCCGAACCGAAGCTCGGCCAACATACTTTCCGACGTTTAACAAATATCATTGTGAGAAGCGTCATTCGTCCTCCACCAATGGGCTAACAGCCTATGTGTATATGAACGGTTTGTTGTGTGGAGTATCAGTGTGGCCTTCTTAATATAGCTTCATGCATATGTATGTATTTCTCAGAACGAGGCTAACTAAGCAAGCTCCCAAAAAGCTACATGTAAATACTACACACTATTGCAATATTTTGCAGTAATAGAGATCTTGAACTTGTACCATTTGTTTATTTTATTTTGTTGAAAACTTCATGAAATGCTACAAAAAGTCTTCTGTGGATAGATCAATAAAAAAAAAGCGAAAACTATTATAGAGACGGCATATATTCAAGACCTCAGAGGTGATTACATTTCCGTCTTACTTTGTTATAGCCAGGTCAGTATTTGAGACATTTCTCTTCTTATCAGTATTTCATTGCTCTTCAAAAGAAGAAACTCTATACTTACTCATCCATCTTAAAGTATAAATTGATAACCCTAACTAATTGGGTGCCGAGATTTTTAATCTGCATTTATATAGTGTACCGTATTTACTCTAAATACAATGCATATCTGTTTCTATTTAGTCGAAAGAAAAATGAGCCGCATAATATCACAGTAATAATTTTAACCCTTTCCCACATATAGACACTTTCTTGACGCCTCTGCAGCAGAGGGATTTTGTTAAAATATTGTGGCAACAGTAGAGCAATTTCTCCGTTTGCCGCAATGTTTTCAACTCAATTCAATATCAAACGTCGTTTTATAGATATTTTACTTAATTTTGCCCACATGTTTTCAAAGTCGTCTGTTTTGTATATGGAAAAGGGAAACATAGGAAAGTTAAAACTAGATATCAGAACATGATTCAAATAGATAATCTGTGTTCATCTCATTTTCGAAAACAGATAGCAATTAAGTCTAAAGAGGACGCTGACACATTTCTAGCGTTTTGCTCATGTCCAATTGGTATGTCTAGGCTATAGGTCATGATGTTGGTGTCCTGTACCAGCTTGCAAATTACAAAGCTATTGGACACAATACACTTGCAGAAGATGTTAAAAAATAAGTTGTCCACAAACATTCCATTTACTCACTGATGTCTACAATCAAGGCAAGGCTGAGATTTGAATATAGAACAATTTAAGAAAAGACAGATAAGAAGAACATCCTGTAACAAAGGATATGCAACTGTCAGCATTCAAAAAGCTGTTTGTTCAACACCGTTCAATTTCGTTTTGTTTAGTTTAATTGGGGTTTAATGCAGTTTTCAACATTATTTCAGTTATATCATGACAACCATTCATTTATTTATATTCCTATGGTAAACAAACTAGTACCAGGCTATGAAATATGCCTTGCCCAAGGGCACCCCAACATGACCGTCGTGACTGCAGATCAAACCCTGACATCAGAGTTCAAGTCCCCGGTGCTAACCACCTGACTATGGCGGAATCCATTTTTGCTATGAGGAATTTTAATTGCAAATAAGTTTCTGTAGATTGGTGTATGTTTTCTTTTTGCTGTGAATTTTTTCTTTCCATGTGTATTGCAAATAATGTCAATAGGTGTAGCAATGAAAGGTGTCTTCAGATTTACTGAAATTTTCATTTTGAATGTGTGTACATCTATTTCATTAAATATTATACATCAAATTGTTAGTTACACCTTAAGTCGGGGCGGTCATGGTCGACAGGTCATGCCTAGTTTGATTGGCCAGGGATCATGAATAAGTGAACTGTCCTCGCGATATAACTGAACTATTGCTGAAAATGGTAAAAATCCCAAATAAAACCGTTAAACCTTTCTAAAAATTACATTTTAAAAACATTGTGTATATGTTCCTCTGTATTGCTCGTCTTGGTTACTAATAAGTTTGTCACAATTCAAAATAAAGTCTGAAGGTGCAAGTCAGAGCTGTTTAGCATAAATACGGTAACTGTATTGGTCAAACTGGTGTAGTGGCCTATATAACACGGAACATTCTACCTTATTAAACACTTGAAATGTATTTTGATAGTTCAGTTCTAATATGTAAAAGCTAAATATTTTTTTGTACAATCATCTACGAAAGGAAATTGTTGAAAAATATTTTGTAAGTTTATGGAATAAATAGCATTATGTTAATAAAAAGAAGAAATTTACATTGGTGTGTTCTCCTGTATCCCTTCTTTGTTCATGGTCATTTCTTGCTGTATTTTGTTTTAAAGCAATGTATTTTGATGCCATTGAATAAATTATCATATTTTGAATCTGAATGAATTGCATAGTGGAACAAAACAATGTAAGACAGATTTTACTTTAAGTTTTGATGTTTGGGCTTATCATTTGTTCAGCCATTGTTTACATCTTGCTTAGTTAGCCTCGTTCTGGTGATGGAATGTAAGTTATGCATATAATTTGAGATAGGCCTATGCCACGAAATGAAAGGATATGTAAACTGGCCGGCGTCATGTGAGCCGTCCCACGATAAAACTAACATTGTGGACTCTGCGTAAAGTATCGACCTGGATCAGCCTAAGCATGCCGCGGAGGCTAACCCGGACAGACACTGTTCGCCTTCTGTGGATTTTCTGTTTCAGGCATCATTGTTCTATAACTCTATCCCCCTGAGGCGGAATGTGTCGACCCGGATTAGTCTGCGCGGACTGCCATACTGCGGGACGTCTCATGATTGTTGAAAACGACGTTAAACCCCAATCAATCAACATGTGAGATTCTAGTGTTGTAGTAACTGGATTTTCTGTTTCAGGCATCATTGTTCTATAACTCTATCCCCCTGAGGCGGAATGTGTCGACCCGGATTAGTCTGCGCGGACTGCCATACTGCGGGACGTCTCATGATTGTTGAAAACGACGTTAAACCCCAATCAATCAACATGTGAGATTCTAGTGTTGTAGTAACCCCCCCCCCCCCCCCCCCCCCCCCCCCAAGGGTGCCAACTCCGCCCACCATCAGTCGTTAATAAACCGGGCTCCCGAACACACGCTTACAATTATAATTATGTATATAGTTATGTATGGACTTCAATGTATTCAACCAACTAACAAGGCAGCATGTTAAAGTTTTCACGGCCTTGCAAACTGATGTTTCACGGATGGTCCACTGAGGTAAAATCCTCGAAAAGGCAATGTGTCTTTACTCTCCTTTGGGTTTGAGACCGATGAATAAAGATAAAGGCGTCATGATCGAGATCTCAAAGATTTCGGGACTTAGAGCAACCTAAAAGCAAATCAAATCTTGGCCAGGTACAAGTTGTACCACGAGATGCAAAGAACTTATAACAAGCAGGGACGTAGATACTATACATGTTCCTGTAACAAGCAATTTCATTGGCATATACATGTAGCAGAGACATATAAATACAATATATCTACATCTCTGATATAGATGTTTAAAAATTCAACAATAATAGGAGATCCAACGCTTGTACATGTATTGGTAGTCCCAGATGCATTCTAGTATTTTTCCACTTTTTGTTAAAGTTAAACGTTTGATTCAAATAATGAATATTATTCTCTGAGGCATAAACTTGAATCTTTGGATTATCTTTAAATCAACACTTTACTTTACCTGATGAGTTACGGTTCCTTACCTGCGGTAGGTGGCGCTACTCACAGGTGTACTCAATCAACTAAGGAAAGAACAACAAAAGTTGTACAACTTTGTGAGATTGGAGTTTAAACTTATTCGGAGTGTCATCATGGCATATTTCTGCTAATAAGTGAGTTTGATTTGTTTACCTTAGCTGAAGTTGAGCTGTCAATTAAGGAATTTGAAGATTACACCAACTAACGACTGACAATAAGTAATATAACCAGTTATTGCGCGATCACTCGCATGTAGTTAGGATGGGACAACCGAATATCGCGGTACTTACATTTCATGTTGAAAGAAATAATAAAAACAATCTTAACTGTTAACCATTTCTCACATACAGCAAATTTGTAGTAGACGACTGTGAAAACATAGTGACAAAAACCTGAAAAATCTCTATTCAAGATATCTTAATTGTTAAATAAAGTTGAAAACATTGTAGCAAAAATTGCAAAAGAGAAATTGCTCTTCATGAGCAAATTCACCTTTGGCAACAATGTTTTCAAAAGTCGTCTGCAGGTGCGAAAGAGTAAATTATATCACTGAGTGTCACTCGTTATTTTAACTTTGTCAAAAAAAAATGAAGTAGGATCAATTATCGCGGTAATTGCAAATAGTGTTGGTTAGTACAGTCCTGTTGTATCAACTTTTGAAAAGAATGTGAGAATTTATGTGAAAATTATTATCTTTTAAAAAACATTTAACATTTCTATTGTCTGAAGCGGAAATGTTAATTAAATAACTGTTTCTGACGCCTCTGCAGCAGACGGCTTTTTGAAAACATAGTGACAAAGGAAGAAATTGCTCAAAACAAGCAATTTCTCCTTTTGCCACAATGTTTTCAACTTTTAGTCATAGGTTATCCATTCAATTATAGAGATTTTCTATTTTTTGACAAAATATGTTCAAAGTCGTCTGCTGCAGAATTGTCGTATGAGGGAAAGGGTTAAAATTGTGAACATTACATGACGTTATTTTGTTTATATTACTTATTGGTCCAATTTATTCATATTTCCTAAATGTAACGACATTCATTTCATTGTTATTAGCTCGACTTTTGAAAAAAACGAGAGCTATTGTCATGACCCTGGCGTCGTCGGCGGCGGCGGCGTGGGCGTCCGGTTAAGGTTTTTTGTTTAGCTCATTTTTTAATTTTTTTTTCACCCTATCAGTCTAGCGTCTGTGCCGTACGCGGTGCTCTTGTGTTTTTAGTCCTTATAATAGTAAGTTTCCAAAATTTTTGTAATGAAATATGTGATTCAAAACTAAGGAGTTTAAAGATAATTCATTTATTAAAATCCAAAACCATCACAAACATATAGGCAAAGCAATGACCTATTTTTTTTGACATTTTGGTCCTTATTTTTTTTCCGATGCTTTCTATAATCGAGAAAATGTCACAATGTTATAATGAGTTTACCAGTTTCTGTGATGTTGTAAGCATTTAACAGCACTCTTGTTTACGGACATATTAAGCGTTTACACTATGAAGGTGAATCCATCACAAGTTAGCCATATAAACCCTTTCCCAGTGATAGATGCATTTTGACGCATCTGCAGCAGACGACTTTTGAAAACACTGCGACAAAAGGTCACATTTGATCAATTTCTACATTTGCCACAATGTTTTCAACTCTATTCAATGATTGTACTTCTATTTTACGAAATTTTTCATATTTTTGTCTTGCTGATTTTAAAGTTGTCTGTTGCAGATTTGTGGGAAAGGAAAATGAATGGTTTATATCAATTATGATACCACATGAATACATTACAGGCCACATTTTTTATCCAATCATTTTTGAAAATTCATCATATCTCTGTCAAGCAGGGCTCGTGCAGGCGATCGCCACTTGAGCCATGGGGTAGTGATAGAATGAAAATACTGGCTCATAAAATACAAAAGTGGCTCCTAAAAATCATTCAGTGCAAAAAAAAACCATAGCAAAATTCAACATATTTCATAATCCAATAGGTTCTCCGAGTTGAAAAAAATCAATTCTCGTCTGCATAACTGACTTGTTCATGGATGTTGACGGTATATTGTGTATATCGCTATTGGGTAAAATAACAAAAACCAGTGTTCTGTGTTTGTGTACAATGTAAAGCTGTTTAAATAGAGATTTAGCATCAAGGCAGCCAGCCAGACACCTTACTTTAAAAAAAAAAAAAGGGTATCCAAAGCATAATTTATCAGAGACGTAGCCATTTTGGTTTATGGAAAGATATTTACGCCGTCTGTAAAGTGAAAAAGACAAAGTCAAATGAAATCCATCTTCGACCACTAAACTGTAAGTTAAGGGTTTGAAATAAAATTAAGATGTCCACTAATAAAACTCATATTCATTATAATAATTATAGTCCTATTTCCATTAAAAATTAGAAATATCGACAGAAAAAACTATGGCAAAAAGGAGATGTATATTCGGACACGATTTTTCCCGGATACTTTGAAAGTTTGCACAGTGAATTTACGTTTGTCATCTTTTTTCAAAGTGAAGGGTAAGAGATTTGTTAGTCATGTAACATATGTGAGTGGTATTCACAATAAAAAATAAACCACATAATGAAATAACAACACATCCATCAACATTTTTTATAGAGATTTAATAGCTCTAAAAATAAAGATTTTAAATTTTTCTGGCAGACTGGACAAGCCAGACTGCAGTGAATTGGCTCAAGCAATGATGCCTCAAAGATTTTTTCTGCCAGGGCCGGCCCTGGTCAAGCTCAGGGTCATGTGGGGTTAGAAACTAAGTCACCAGGTTAAGTTTAACCCTTTCCTTCATATAGACGCTTTCTGACGCCTCTGCAGCAGACAGATTTTTGAAAATATAGTGACAAAAGAAGAAATTGCTCAAAACAAGCAATTGCTCCTTTTGCCGCAATGTTTTCCACTTTAGTCATAGGTTATCCATTCAATTTTAGAGATTTTCTATATTTTTGACAAAATATGTTCAAAGTCGTCTGCTGCAGAATTGTCTTATGAGGGAAAGGGTTAAGAACACCCTTTGAACACTCCAGATTCCTAAATTTTCATCAATTCTTCATGGAAATTAATCAGAAGGTTCATTAGCACCAAGTCCAGTTCTTGTTTGAAACTAGGTCGAGTTTGGCCTTTAGAAGCAATGATTGATTGATTGGTGTTTTATGCTGCTTTCAACAATTTTCAGTTATATCACAGCATTTCCTGGCTAAGTTACCAGTACTACTGGTCTATTTATTCTGACACCAGCCAGTCATTTTTAATGCTAAGTCCGAAACCCTGAGCGCCAAGAAGGGCAGCCATTTTTATAAAGTTTTTGGTATGACTTTTACCCACCCGGGATTGAAGCCTGCGACCTCCCATACCCGAGGTGGACGCTCTACCACTACACGGTACACCATTGAGAATAAAGCAAGGTCACTCTGTTAACCTTAACAATGTAGGGCATATTCCACATTTTTTTCCTTTTAATTGTTGATTTACCAAAGGTGGTCCAAGAATTCATTAACAAATATTTTTGGGCAGGGATCTGTATTCAGCAAATTGACTTGTGTTAAAATAACCTTGTGAATACTCTACAGGCACATTGAACATCCAAACAAATTTCGGTCAAACTTTAACCAGGGCCATGTGGGGTCAAAAACTAGGTCACAAGGTCAAGTTTTAGAATAGCCTTATGAACACTGTTATAGGCTCATTTTTCACCAAATCATCACATGGATCTATCAGAAAATTCATCTACATGGCATCAAATCTCAATCAGGTTCAAATTATGGTTCATATGGGTCAAAAACTAGGTCACTAGGCTAAATTGAACACATATTTTCATCTAATCTTTATGAAAAATCACTAGAACATTCATCTCCGTTAAGTCCTAGTCAGGTCTGAAACTGGGTAATGTTTGGTCAAAAGTGAGGTCACTAGGTCAAATGTTAGAAAAGCCTTGTTAACACATTTTTTCATCCAATCTTTATGAAAAATCATCAGAACATTCTTCTTCATCAAATCCCAATCAGGTTCGAACTTGGGTCATATGAGGTCAAAAACTAGGTCACTTAGTCCAATTCTAGAAAACCCTTGTGAACACACTAGTTTAGGAGCTGTATACCAAGATAGTCAAAGGGTTCAATTACTATTTTTATTTTAATTTATTTTAAACAACCACAGCTAAAAATTTCGCAAATGTCATTCATTTCTTACAACTTGGGAAACCTCAAAATATACACGTGACTATTCCAGCCAATTGTATTTGGGATATTTTATCTGGATGCTCTGTAGTGAAAACAACTTGGGAAAACCCAAAATATACACGTGACTATTCCAGCCAATTATATTTGCGATATGTAAATTAAAACTATTTAGCTCAAATGGATGCAGTAAACGTCATCAATATTGGGGCCGTTGAATAGGCATGCGCACGAGACATGTATCGATTGTAAACTTCTGAAAATATTGCAAAACTGAAAGTATACTCCCAGCCACTCGGTAAATCTCGAAAGTTCACTGCAATTACCGCGAATTGTCAAAGAAATAACCCTGTAATAGATCGACGATTAGAAATGCGTATTATTCGGTCCAAAAATAATCTGCTGGTGCCTGAAATCTCACCAAGCAAATTTAAATTTGCACTTGCAATTCACGAGTATGCGAGCTTAAATTCGAGCCCTGATACATCTTATCAAATGTCAAAGAAACAGGTAAATATATCTTGCAAGCTTGTTTTAGCCAAAAACACTCTCTTTGCAATTGAATTAGTGTATGCATTATAGGTGGGTGGGTTGGGTAATGATTTTTTTGGAACAGCGTTATCAATTTAACCCCACATGGCTCCAAAGTACAGTGTTGTAGAGGAGTGCCAGTGCACTTCTAAACCTGTATTAGGGAAATGGCTAGAATTTAGTTGCATGACTAGCTTTCAAAACACTTGTTTGACGTGGAACATGTTTATGAATCCTTTGGCAACTAACCCTTTCCCACATGCAACAAATCTGCAACAAATCTGCAACAAATTTCTTCTAAAAACATCTTTGCAAACATTTGGAAAATATAAATGAAAATGTGATTATTAAATATAGTTTTTTTTTGGCAAATAGAGAAATTTCTCAAAATTCTTCTAGACCTGAACAAGGGATAAGGATAGAAGAAATTAGATGCTTTATTTCATATTATTTAGCCGAGCCCCGGTAGCTCAGTCGATAGCAACGCAGGCTGTCAATCCAGGGGTTGTGTGTTCGAATCCCGGCTCGGCCAACTTTCTTTACGACAATTGACAAAAGTCAATGGGACATGCGTCATTCGTCTTCCATCAATGGGCTAAGTCTATGTGGAAAAGCAGCCAGTTGCTTCGGAAGATTGTCATGTGGAGTACTGGTGTGAGAACACCAGGAAATGCATGAGTAGGTGGACTGGCCGCCATGATATAACTGAGAAATTGTTAAACCCCAATCAGTCAATTATTATGTCTCCCCCATTACATGGGGGTGACATATTGTTTTTGCCCGTTCCGTCCGTCCTTCCGTCTGTCACACTTGTTTCCGCTCAATAACTGAAGAACGCTTGGGTGTAGGAACTTCATACTTGGTATGCAGGTTGGTCATGACCAGTAGCTGACCCCTATTGATTTTGATAACAGAAGGTCAAAGGTCAAGGTCATGGTGACCTTGTGAGGTAATAAATGGTTTCCGCTCAATAACTGAAGAACGTTTTGGCTGAGGAACTCCATACTTGGTATGCAGGTTGGCCATGCCTAGTAGAAGACCCCTATTGATTTTGAGGTCAGTATGTCTAAAGTCAAGGTCACAGTGACCATGAGCTTGAAAGGTCACAGTGACAATGAGCTGATAAATAGTTTTTGCTTGGGTCCAGGATTTTCATACTTGATGTGCAGGTTGGTCACCACCAGCAAATGACCCTTATTAATTTTAAGGTCACTAGGTCAAAGGTCAAGGTCACAGTGGTCAAGGTCACATCCGTCCCACTTGTTTCTGCTCAATAACTGAAGAACGCTTGGGCATAGGATCTTCATACTTAATATGCAGATTGGTCATGACCAGTAGATGACTCCTATTGATTTTGATGTCAGAAGGTCAAAGGTCATGTTCATGGTGACCTTGTGAGGTAAAAAATGGTTTCTGCTCAATAACTGAAGAACGCTTGGGCAGAGGAACTCCATACTTGGTATGCAGGTTGGTCATGCCCAGTAGAAGACCCTATTAATTTTGAGGTCAAGGTCACAGTGACCTTGAGCTGAAAGGTCACAGTAACAATGAGCTGAAACATTGTTTTTGCTTAATAACTGTAGAATGCTTTGGCCATGGAAGTTAATACTTGGTGTGCAGGTTGGTCACCACCAGTAGATGACTCCTATTGATTTTGAGGTCACTAGCTTAAAGGTCAAGGTCATGGTAACCTTCAGCTGAAAAATGGTTTCCTCTCAATAACTTAAGAATGCTTATATTGAGGAACTTCATACCTGGTGTGCAGGTTGGTCCTAACCAGTAAATGACCTTTATTGAATTTGTTTGATTTTGAGGTCACAAGGTCAAATTTCGAAGGTCATGGTAACCTTCAGCTGAAAAATGTGTTTTACTCAATAACTCAAGAACGCTTATACCCAGGAACTTCATACTTGGTGTGCAGCTTGGTCCTAACCTGTAGATGACCCCTATTGATTTTGATGTCAGTAGGTCAAAGGTCAAGGTGACCTTTGGCTGAAAAATAAAATGGTTTCTGCTCAATAACTGAAGATTGCTTGGGCCCAGGAACTTCATACTTGGTGTGCAGGTTGGTCACCAGCAGCAAATGACCCCTATTGATTTTGAGGTCACTAGGTCAAAGACCAAGGTCATGGTAACCCTCAGCTGAAAAATGGTTTCCGCTCAATAACTGAGGATTGTCACTGTTGCTTCATCTCCAGTCTAAAACTAAAAAATTCATCTCCATCATTTCTTTTCCTCCCCTACGACCACACAAATGGGGAGACAAGCGCTTTTTCAAAAAAGCAATCTCTAGTTTCATATTACTTATAAACCTATATGTAACACATACACCTGTAACCTCAGTGGTGTAGTGGTAGAATGTCTGCCTTGGGTAAAGAGGTCGCAGGTTTGATCCTGGCCGGGGCATACCAAATACATCAAAATGGAAGTAATGGCTACCCTCCTTGGTGCTCAGGGGTGCGGGGTTAGCATGACGAACGACTCATGGTGTCAGGATAAATGGACCAGTAGTACATGTGCTGGTACAGGGGTGCGGGGTTAGCATGACGAACGACTCATGGTGTCAGGATAAATGGACCAGTAGTACATGTGCTGGTACAGGGGTGCGGGGTTAGCATGACGAACGACTGGCTGGTCTCAGGATAAATGGAGCAGTAGTACATGTGCTGGTATCATAACCAGAAAATGCTGTGAAATAATTGAAAAATCGTTGAAAGCTGCGTATAACGCTAAACAATTTATGAAACACCTACATCCATAGATCTGTATAAAGAAAATGTTTAGTGAAGAATCCTTTTTGCAAGGCTTTAGGCTCCTAGAATATGTTTGACTTAGAACGTTGAATAATATGAATTCTTTGCCAATTAAATGCCTACTTTGTCTAGTAAATCTGTTCTTTGAACTATCTTATTGCTCAGACTTGGGAATCATAACTTTCTTAACCCTTTCCCTCATACGACAATGCTGCAGCAGACGACTTTGAACGTATTTTGTCAAAACATAGAAAATCTCCATAATTAAATGGATAACCTATGACAAAAAGTGGAAAACATTGTGGCAAAAGGAGAAATTGCACGTTTTGTGCAATTTCTTCTTTTGTCACTATGTTTTCAAAAAGCTGTCTGCTGCAGAGGCGTCAGAAAGCGTCTCATATGAGGGAAAGGGTTAAGAAAACACAGAGACCTAGTAAAGGAGGAGTGAAAAGAACTTTTCCTCACAATATCTCTCTTACTTAACTAAGTAAACTCCATATGTTGTGGGTACTCAAAAGAATAGAGTCTGAGTGAGAGAGTTTTTTTGAGTGTCCACACCAGAGGGTTGGAGTGTTAAATATAAAGGAATCTATAACATACATATCTTATCTAGGGCTCTGTGAATCCCATGCAAATTTCAGATGTTTGACAAAAGTCATCTGTCAACCACCAATGGGCTAACAGTGTATATTGATGGCTTGGTGTGAAACAGTTGTAACTGTATGTTATTTAAGAAGCAGATACAACTGTCACGCTAAGACTGTTGTGTGGAGTACTTGGGTGAGACAGCCAAGAAACACAATCATGAGTATGTGAACTGAGCCTTGATATGAGCGAAAAATTGCTTAAATCAGCATTGAACCCCATTCCATCAATCAATCCTTTAATCATGCTTTCTGCAGGGATGTGACAATGTAAGAGTTGCTATAAAGTCTTATATATAACCCTTTCCCACAAGTAGACATATTTTGACACATCAACAGCAGATGACTTTTTCAAACATTGTGGCAAAAAGTTTTTGCCACTTGCAGACAACATGTGGTTTTGGCAAAAGGAGAAATTTATCATATTGAAATGTTATGATTAATTTACATTAATAGGGATTTACCATTAGTTTGGTTTGAATTAAATTTTCATAGTCATCTGATGGAGATTTTTGTAAAAAAAAAAAAAAAAATTTGATAGGAACATAATGATAGAAATAAACTCTTAATTACTCTCTATGTTACAACAAAGCTCATGAAATCACCTTGTATATTATATATATATATATATATTCATAATTGAACAAATCAGAATGTTTGCCTTTGACCTGCAGAATGACCATGAACTATAAACTGACATTAATACCATAAACTGACAAGAATAACATGACATCAATCATTATACTTTCATTTAAATGGGTTTTCAATGTTTTTGCCTATCCTATATGTTTTCAAAGTCCTATTCTGCATACATTTTGTTGCATGTGAAAGATAGTTAAGGTTCAATGTGAAGCTTTTGGAGAACTTTTTGAACAAATTCATCTAATGCTCTGTAACCTCTGTTTCAGAAACAACTATCCAGACACAAAGCTATTCAGTATGAAGTCCCTAAGCCTATGTATAGCAGTATTATGTGTTCTTTTCTGTGGAGCGTGGGCCTGTGATAGGCAGTTATGTGCCAGTTTAGTGAGTCGCTGCCAGTTAATAAAGGCATGTGAGTGTGACATGGAAGACAAGAAGAATTGTTCCTGTTGTTACAACTGCCAGCTTTGCTTGGCCAACCTGTACCTGCAATGCTGTTCATGTGTTGGTAAGTATATCATGTAAAATGCTAAGCCCAGTGAGAGGACTTGATATTAAAGAAATATTCTTTCCCCCAAACCCCCCCCCCCGAAATATCTCTGTTGACTCAACCATAACTGTTGAACCACTTGAAGGATTTTGTTACTACAAACTTGGTTCAAGGTCAAGCTTGCTATTAGATGCAAATGGTCATATAACTATATTTCGTGTCCGCTCCATAACTGAACTACTTACATGATTTTGAAATATCTCGCTCTAGATGTCCATCATATTTAGAACATGCGCAGAGCGCATGTTGCAATCAGCTTAGTTGAAGGGTAAGGTTGCAATTAGATGTTAAAGGTCATATGACTATATTTTGTATCTGCTCCATAACTGTTGAACCCCTTGAAATACCAATAACTGCACATGTTACAACCAACTTGATTCAAGGTCAAGGTTGCAATTAGATATTTGTAGTAGGTAGAACAGGTTTTAACTCCAATTTGTTACCAACTTTCAGGTATGTGTCCACTGCCGGACCCTGAGGACAGTATATTCCATACGAGTGCCATTGAAGTGTTGTCCGATCCGATCCCAGATTTGTTCAGTGTCCTCACTGAGGAAGAGGACTATCTTAAGCGATGGACGACATTTAGATACCCAATATACTTTGATGCAATGTATTCTAGAGCAACAAACATGGAACCTGGTGAGTCCGTTACTTTAGACTTTCACACATGCAACATATCTGTAACAGGTGACTTTAACCCTTTTCCTCATATAGATGCTTTCTGACGCTTCTGCAGCAGACAGCTTTTTGAAAACATAGTCAAAACAAGCAATTTCTCCTTTTGTCAAAATGTTTTCCACTTTTAGTCATCTATAGGTTATCCATTCAATTATAGAGATTTTCCAATTTTTGACAAAATATGTTCAAAGTCTTCTGCTGCAGAATTGTCATATGAGGTAAAGGGTTAAAAACATCCAGGCAAAAATATTGAAAACCTCAATAAATAGTGTAATTATTAAGTAGAGTTGAAAACATTTTGGCAAAGGGAGAAATTCTTTATGAGCAATTTCTCCTTTGGCCGCAATATTTTCTGCTGCAAAGGTGTCAGAAAGGTTCATTCCCGATTGTCCCACATTTTGATTTTTGGGCTAAAAATCGATGTAGGACAATCGGGAAAAAATACAGGTAAGGTGTCGGATAATTCCTGCCCGGGGCGTGTATATCACTACAGTTCGGTTCATTTAAAATTCTAATATCTTTTATTTATGAAACAGTATGTTACGAGTTTTCTTAACTTTTCTTTGTTTTTCATCAGATAATGAACTCTGTTTGTTCTTCTTTTATATAATAACATAGGAATAATGAAAAAATCAAACTTATTTAGAAAATAATAATTTTATTCAAATTTAGTAATTGTACGTTTAATAGCAAGTTGTCTATTGTATATAATATATGTATAATTGCAGTTGCTTCAAAAGCACGGTGAATCGCTCGTTTTGATTGGTTCAAAACCGATCACGTGACTAAAAGGAATTGCGTTTATTTTCCAATAACTGCAATTGATCACATGACCAGTTCACGGAACTACTTTCGGAAAATACCTTTAATTTCGACAGTTAACCGTAAACAATGCCACAAATAATTATGCCGAGGTCATATTCAGCTTAATTTTTTAAAAGTAATAATAAATAACACTCATGAGATATTATATCTATCACATAAAGTGACTTATGAGGCGTATTTCGATAAAAAATGTACTTAACGTTTACAATATTTCTAGATGAAATTTACGGGTTTTGGCGCCAAAGCGACTAACGTATGACGTCAAAACGTTAACGTGACGTCATTTTCCTAGTATTAGGTAATTTTCCTAGTATTAGATCATGTTATCGGCGTAAAGAACATAAAAAAGAGATCCCAATTTTCAATTTATATGTCCCTTTTCAAACAATTCTTGCGATGAAAAATAGCTGTTTTTTTCTTAAACTGCAATTATAAGGGTTTAATGTATGTTTTGGTACAGTTATAAGAGTATAACACGAAATAGCCAAATTACACAGCTGACATAATGCCCTTCGGGCATTATTTGCTGAGTAATTAGGCAATTTCGTGTTATACTCTTATAACTGTACCAAAACATACATTAAACCCTTTAATAACATACAAACAACAAATACCCTATTCAGTATAACTCATCAATCTCGTTTTGCAATTTGTTCAAAGTTTTTGAATATTATTAACAGAATTAACATGTGTTTTTTACTTTGTTTACGATTTCGTCGATGAAACTTTTAAAAATGGAGACAATATGTGGCTCTGTCCGCATACTCAATTGCACTAATGGACTCTTCACGCAGGCGTTCCTTTAGGGAGGCTAGTCGCGTGTCGATGTTCTGGTATTTCCTTCTCTTGATCGGTCTTTTACCTCCTGTAGCTTCAACGTCCTGGATCGTTCTAAGGATTGAATAAATGTTAGGATGCGAATGCTGAACAGCTTTCTTCAACATGCTATGCAAACAGTAGGAAATAAAAGCACTTTAGGTGAAAATAACGAAGTCAAATTATTAAATTACTTTAATTATAATTGAATGTTTGTGCAAACAGTAAGATATAAAAGCATTTTTAGGTGAAAATATCGAAGTTTGTGCAAACAGTAAAGAAACCGCAGTCAGAAAAAACATGAAATAAATATTGTGAAAACAGTCAAATAATTATGCATAGATAGGTAAATAATGGAATAGGCAAAATAACAGAACTGTATTCTCACCTTTCCCTTACCGCTCTTTATCACTCCGCACTAAGGGTAAATAGCAAAATCAAAATGTGGGACAATCGAGAAGACACCGTCAGAAAGCATCTGTATGTGGTAAAGGGTTATAGGACTTTTGTCAACATCTCCGTCACAGCTACATGTAGGTAAATGAAATTTCCTATTGTTAACCTTTGAAACCACGCATTCTGAAGAAACTCCTGCAATTGACTTTTGAAATCATTGTGGCAAAGGGAAACATTGCTCATAATGAACGATTTCTCCTTTTGCCACAATCTTTTTACCGGGGGTAACTCTATTCATTGATAAATAATTAAATATATATATATTTTTTTTTCTTAGATAGTTTTAACCATCATAATTATAGACGCTTTGTGTGACTGCAGCAGACGGCTATTGCAAAACATAGTGACAAAAGACAAAATTGCTCCTTTTGCCACAATGTTTTCCATTTTTAGTCATAGGTTATCCATTAAATTATAGAGATTTTCTATTTTTTGACAAAATATGTTTTAAGTCATGTGCTGCAGAATTGTCGTATGAGAGAAAGGGTTAAAGTATTCTGCTGCAGATTATTCTCAGAGGAAAAAAATTACAGAAATAATCCCTGGTGAAATCGTTGGTTTCTTGATTAGATTCTTGTTAGATTATAAAAAATACTTTATAGGTCATGTTCTTTACTTAATTCAGGCTGGCAATGTCATTTTGATAACTTTTCTGTGATAGAATACTGAAGTATTGCTTTAATTGAATTGAATCTGAAAGTACAATCTGTCCTCATGCATTTAACCTCCCTTTCCCACTTACAACAAATCTGCAGCTGAAGACACTGTGGCAAAAGAAAAAATTGCTGTCATTGCTCATTATGAGCAATTTCTCATTTTACTACAATGTTTCCAAACGTAGTCAGAAAGCATCTGTATGTTGAAAGGGTTAAGACATCTTTAGCAGATAACTTTTTAGAATATTGTACATGTCAAATTATAATCTGCAATTTCTATAATCAGCAATTACTCCTTTTGCCACAATGTTTTCAACACAATTCTATAGTAGTACTTTATTCATAGAGATTAACTATAAACTTGCCAACATGTTCTTTGTCATCTGCTTCAGATTAATTGCATGTGGGAAAGGGGGCCCGAGTTAGTATTTAATTGTAGTGAATTGAAAGACTGCCTGGTGGGACATTTTGTCAAAATATTTTGTAATTAGCCGCACCTGGGATATCTATTTGCTCCTTGTTACTGTTGACCCTTTCCCACATACAGCAAATCTGTAGCAGAAGACATGTAGACAAAGATATTGAATTTTTTATAAATCATAAAATGAAAGTTAAATTATTGAATAGACTTGAAAACGTTGTGTCAAAAGGGGATATTGCTCCTTTGGCCAGACTGTTTTCAAAAGTCATCTACTGCAAATGCGTCATAATTGGTCTGTTTCAAGGAAAGGGTTAACCCTTTCCTCATATAGACGCTTTCTGACGCCTCTGCAGCAGACGGCTATTTGAAAACATAGTGACAAAAGAAGAAATTGCACAAAACGTGCAATTTCTCCTTTTGACACAATGTTTTCCACTTTTAGTCATAGGTTATCCATTCAATTAAAGAAATTTTCTATTTTTTGACAAAATATCTTCAAAGTCGTCTGCTGCAGAATTGTCGTATGAGGGAAAGGGTTAATCTAATATGATCTTTTAGTGGGCTCTGCTTTTACAATAGGTTACATGATACATCTGGATAATCAGAATCGTTTTTTGTTACACAAGGTTTTAAACTTTGCAACATATACAGACCCTTGCTGAAGACTCTACAGCCAACAACTTTTGAAAACTTTGCAATTTCTCCTTTTGTCACAATGTCTTCAACTTTGACATTTTACCCAAATGTTTTCAAACTCATTTGCTTCAGATTTGATGTATGTGGAAAAGAGTTAATCAATGTTGGAAAATAGGAAATTATTCAAAACCAGCAATTTCTATTCTACCAGCAACTTTTTTTTTAACCTTTTCCGACATCAGGCAACTTTTTAAAATATTGTGATAAAAGGAGAATTTGTTCAAAATAAGCAATTTCTACTTTTGACGACACTCTACCTCTGTACCACTGTCTTTCCACTAATATGGTTCTTGTTTAAATTATTTAATTTTGATAAATAAACTATTTAAATTAAAATTAAAATTTAGATTAAGCATCTGCTCAATTAAGAGGTTGACATGATTTCTAGCTTTTTATCAGAAGTCACATCCAGGCCTAATTATAATCTTCATAGTATTGTTGTCATATTTTATTGTCCTTTTACACATCAATTACATTATTTTTTACATCCATAGTGACTGTTCATTCGTTGCTTGCGGGCCGGTCATTGTGGAGCGCCCTAGGGCAAGGTAGATTCACTACCCTAGTATTAATGAATCGCACAAGGATCATGATAAATGATCAATGTTGTGTCACTGTGATTTAACAGAAATACTGTTTGAAAATGGCATCAAAAAAAAAAAAAGTGTATAAAACCTCTGTGGAGTATTTTTACATGACAAATCCAAGTCAGTAGAGTGTTACATGTTAATTGACAGAAACCTCTTTGTAAGATTTCCACAATTGATGTAGTCTGCTCTCTGCACAGGTGTGTTTGATGGTTTACATCTGATTATCTCAGGCACTCTTGTATAAATAGAAAATTGTTTATAAAATTACCCTTCATCTGATCCTCATCAAGTCTCAATTAACCCTCTCCCACATACATTAAATGCATTTCGAAGCATAGGCAGTAAATATAGTTTGAAAATATTTTTGAAAAAGTAGATATAGCTCATAATGAGCTATTTCTTCTTTTGCTAGAATGTTTACAACTTTGTTCCATTATTGTATTCATTTGAAGAGATTTTCCATGTTTTTGCTTAACTGGTTTCAAAGTTGACAGCTGCAGATTTTTGGTATGAGGGAAAATGTTTAAATAAAAAAGTGTAAAATTGTATTAATTCAATATAGTTACTGCTGCACATAAGGTGTTTTGCCGTCAGCTGATATAACAGTCTTTTGCATCTATGTGTAAAATTTTTAACAAAATAGAAAACGTAATTTTACACTTTCTGATGGGAAAAATATCAATCAAAAATTGACACTACATTATAGCAGACTACTTTGTAAACATCTTGGCAAAAACACATAAATCTCTACAAAGGTAGGTATAATTAATGGCAAAAGTTGGAAACATTGTTGAAAATTTTTCACTTTGTCTTAATGTTTTCTAAAAGTCTTCTGCTGCAGAGGCGTCGGAAAGGGTCTGAATGTGCAGGGACCGTGGTGTCGGAAAGGGTCTGAATGTGCAGGGACCATGGTGTCGGAAAGGGTCTGAATGTGCAGGGACCGTGGTGTCGGAAAGGGTCTGAATGTGCAGGGACCGTGGTGTCGGAAAGGGTCTGAATGTGCAGGGACCGTGGTGTCGGAAAGGGTCTGAATGTGCAGGGACCGTGGTGTCGGAAAGGGTCTGAATGTGCAGGGACCGTGGTGTCGGAAAGGGTCTGAATGTGCAGGGACCGTGGTGTCGGAAAGGGTCTGAATGTGCAGGGACCGTGTACGGAAAGGGTCTGAATGTCAGGGACCGTGGTGTCGGAAAGGGTCTGAATGTGCAGGGACCGTGGTGTCGGAAAGGGTCTGAATGTGCAGGGACCGTGGTGTCGGAAAGGGTCTGAATGTGCAGGGACCGTGGTGTCGGAAAGGGTCTGAATGTGCAGGGACCGTGGTGTCGGAAAGGGTCTGAATGTGCAGGGACCGTGTACGGAAAGGGTCTGAATGTGCAGGGACCGTGGTGTCGGAAAGGGTCTGAATGTGCAGGGACCGTGGTGTCGGAAAGGGTCTGAATGTGCAGGGACCGTGGTGTCGGAAAGGGTCTGAATGTGCAGGGACCGTGTACGGAAAGGGTCTGAATGTGCAGGGACCGTGGTGTCGGAAAGGGTCTGAATGTGCAGGGACCGTGGTGTCGGAAAGGGTCTGAATGTGCAGGGACCGTGGTGTAGGAAAGGGTCTGAATGTGCAGGGACCGTGGTGTCGGAAAGGGTCTGAATGTGCAGGGACCGTGGTGTCGGAAAGGGTCTGAATGTGCAGGGACCGTGTATTTATTGTCCCTGGTAAGTGGGAAAGGGATAAAAACACAGATTTGGTAGGTAACGAAAAAGGTCATATATTGAATTCAGAAATATGATAGATGTATGTTTAAGTTCAGTAGACATAAAGGATTGAACTTTTTTTTAATTATCTTGATCTAAAGCAGACAGCAATATAAATCAATTTACTTTTTTCTTTAGATCACCTGAGTATGCTATAAAATCTATTTATGTTATTTTAAAACCCATCACCTTCACAGACTTGGTCTGGACCAATTTTTGTTTGAAATTAAGTAGCTGATGTAGGTCTGGTGGTATTTAACCCTTTACCTCATAAAGACGCTTTCTGAAACCACTGCAGGAGACGGCTTTTTGAAAACATAGTGACAAATGAAGAAATTGCTCAAAACGAGCAATTTATCCTTTTCTCCTTTTGCCACCACAATGTATTCCGCTTTTAGTCATAGGTTATCCATTCAATTATAGAGATTTAGAGATGTTTTTAACCCTTTCCCTCATATGACAATTCTGCAGCAGACGTCTGAACAAAAATTAGAAAATCTCTGTAATTGAATTGATACCCTATGACTAAAATTGAAAAACATTGTGGCCAAAGGAGAAATTGCTCGTTTTGAGCAATTTCTTCTTTTGTCTATATGTTTTCAAAAAGTCTTCTGCTGCAGAGGCGTCAGAAAGCGTCTATATGAGGGAAAGGTTTAACACAGTTTTCACAAAAAAAAATCGAGTCATATATCAGGGCGGCAAGTTCACACGCCCATTGAAGGATGTCAAACGTCATGATGCTTGTCACTTTGACTTTTGTCTAATCTAACACAGAATGTTGGACAAGCTGGGGGCCGAGCCCCGGTAGCTCAGTTGGTAGCAACGCAGGCTGTCAATCCAGGGGTTGTGAGTTCGAATCCCTGCTCGGCCAACTTTCTTTCCGAGGATTGACAAAAGTCAATGCGACATGCGTCATTCCTCTTCCAACATACATGGGCTAAGTCTATGTGGAAAAGCAGCCAGTTGCTTGGGAAGATTGTTGTGTGGAGAACTGGTGTGAGAAAACCAGGAAATGCATGAGTAGGTGAACTGGCCGCCGTGATATAACTGAGAAAGAGTTAAAAATGGCGTTAAACCCCAACTAATCAATCAATCAATGGACAAGCTGGGGTTTTGAACTCACAATGCCTGGATTGATAAACCGCATTTCTACTGACTGAGCTACAGGAGCTTGCCATGATAAGGTGTAGGATCAATGCATTTTTAGCCCACCATCCTTTTGTTGTCTCCCTGATTAAAAGCATTTATAATCCTTCTGCAATAGACAACTTTTGGATTATGGAAAATTAGGTCCACTGTCTGCCTGTTTGTTAACCCTTTCCCTCATATAGACGCTTTCTGACGCCTCTGCAGCAGACGGCATTTAGAAAACATAGTGACAAAAGAAGAAATTGCACAAAACGTGCAATTTCTCCTTTTGCCACAATGTTTTCCACTTTTTGTCATAGGTTATCCATTCATTCATTCAGAGATTTTCTATGTTTTGACAAAGTACGTTCGAAGTCGTCAGCTGCAGATTTGCCGTATGAGGGAAAGGGTTAATTGCTCCATCATGCTTTGACTTATCTGGCAGGGACACATTTTATTTCGCAAACATAGTTTATTAAATATACATGTACTTTCATCTTGTAATACAATACAAATAAAGAAATAATTTCATGGTCATTTAAAAAAAAAAGTTGGTGTTTTAGGGAAGAACTACTTTTGATTCAAAATATACCAAGTAATGTAATTGGAGAATGAGACCCATTCCCACATACATAAAGTCTGAAGCTGACAACATAAAGACATTGAGTCAAAGATATTGAAACTCTCTATAAATGAAAGAACACTCTTTGAATATTGTTGAAGACATAGTTGCAAAAGGAGAAATTGCTCATTATCAGTAAATTCTCCATTTACTGTTTCGAGAAGTGGTCTGCTGCTAAGGCATCAAAAAACGTCTGTATGTGGGAAAGGGTTAAAGCAGAAAATGTTCTTATACACAATACATATTCAGAAATAGTAAGTTTGTATAACATTATGACTTCTCTTGACTCTGCAGTAAACATAAGATATTGCTTGCGTCGGCGGCGGCGGTGCGGTCATTCGGTTAAGGTTTTTTGTTCAGCTCAGCTTTTTTTCTGTTTTCTATCAGTCGAGCGTCAGTGCCGTACGCGGTGCTCTTCTTTCAGTTTCTCGCAATGTTTACAAATAAAAAAAAAAATGGAAATTATCCTAAAATAAAGGTTTAATATTGAAATTGAATCAAGCTAAATTCATTGTGGTAAAAGTAGTAATTGCTCATTTAGAACAATATCTCCTTTAGCCTCAATGTTTTTAAAAGTTGTCTGCTGTAGATGCGTTAAAATGCTTCTGCAGGGTTTAATACATGTAAGATTCAAACCAATTTAAACAACTTAACCCTTTCCCATTTACAAAAAATCTCAAGCAGACGACTTTGAAAACATATCGGCAAATATAAAGAATATTGCTTTAAATGAAATTATTCTTACTGCATCGAGTTGAAAACATTCTGGTAAAAAAGAACAAATTGCTCATCATGAGAAATTTTGCTACAATGTTTTCAAAAGTCAGTACTGCAGAATGCAGAGGCATCAAAAGGCCTCTATATGTGGGAAAGGGTTAATACAAGAATGTTCACATGATGACAGCATTGCAATTTATGTACGGATTGTTTGAAATGAAGACGGTACAAATCTGACAGCTTCATTCTAATATTATGTGCATGTAAATATGTAAATTTGCACGTTTCCACAGGTGTTTTACTCTTAACCCTTTCCCTCATATAGACGCTTTCTAACGCTTCTGCAGCAGACAGCTTTTTGAAATCATAGTGACAAAAGAAGAGATTGCTCAAATCAAGCAATTTCTCCTTTTGACACAATGTTTTTCACTTTTAGTCATAGGTTATCTATTTTAAAATTATTGAGATTTTCTATGTTTTGACAAAATATGTTCAAAGTCGTCTGCTGCAGAATTGTCGTATTCATGAGGGAAAGGGTTAACCTATTGAGCTAAGTAACCCTTTCCCCCATACCGCAAATCTGCAACAGATTACTTTGAATACAATGTTGACAAAAATATGGAAAATCTCTGTAAATAGAAAAAATTATTGTAATTATTGAATCATGTTGAAAACATTGTGGCAAAAGGAGAAATTTCTCATCTCCTGATGTTTTTAAAAGTTGTCTGCTTCTGGTGCGTCAAAGTGCAGGGGTCATGAATGACAAAAGTCATTGTGACACTAAGCATCGATTTTGTCTTCTTTCAATTGTCTGAAAATATATATTTTGGAAATGTAGCCAGTTGTCATTAAGTATGGTGTGTGTAGTATTGGGTCCAAATCCACCGACTTACTAAGCGCTAAGTTTGTTTAATTGTGGTTTAACGTTATTTTAAACATTATTTGAGTTATGTCACAGCGCCAGTTTTCATATTCATGATCCCTGGGTAAACAAAGCAGTATATACTTACTAGGCTAGGAAATGTGCCTTGCCCAATTAAGGCACTCTACCGTTTTTGTTTCCTTTATATTTTGTAAAATATGAATGGTGGAATGCATTTAAGTCAATGACAAAGTTGACATAAATAGTTACTTTGCTGACAAACAGTTCTAGTTAAGATATGAAATCTTTAGGCATTTTTATAAGGGAAACAAAAAAGATGAAATTACGTTATAGTTTTTAAGTTTTACTTAGCGCTTACCGCAGTTAAGTTGGTGGAAATGGACACTGATGGGAGAAAGCCAGGAATATTTGGGTATTTACAATGTCTACCCATATTTGACATGAATACAATTCAATTACAATATAGCTTCAAACTCGAATCAACTAATTGATCACTGTTATTTGAGCAAATTGAGATGAACATAATGCGTTTCTCCCTTCTGCCCTATGAAAAGAAAATCCAAGATTTTTAACAATCAAATTGTAAGGGATTGTTGAAGTCGGCTTGTATTTGTATGACTCAGCAGCAATGAACCATAACTGTTTACTGGATATTATGATTTAAAAGTTGTGTACTGAGGGAAAAATTGAAACACCTGGACATTGTAAGAAGGATTCTGATAAAGCTTTGAAAACATTGAAGGGCGTATTATTTTCGAACAATGTTTTCATAAGTTGTCTGCTTACATAGCCAAATTACTCATTTTGTGGAATTCCTCCTTTTCCCCACAATGTTTTCATAATTTGTCTTCGGAAAAAACTTCAAATGACGGCTGTATCAGGGAAGGGTTCATTGTTAAAAGGGTGGAGATCAATGGGAAAACTTCAAACTGGTATCTCAGATTTGGCCACAGTTTACTCACTTTGTCTTTCCTGAAATACTTCTTTTTACCCTTTACAATGTGCTGATATATTTCGATTTATCTGCATCAGATGACTTTTGAAAAGATTGTATCGAAAAGAGTGACAATACTTTTTTAAGTCAGGATAGGAAACATTGTAAGAAGAGGAGAGACTGCCTTGGTGGTGTATTTGTAGAGCGTCTGCCTCGAGGTCCAGGTTTATTGTCTGTCTGGGTCATACAAAGACTTAAACAAATGGTAGTTACATATCTTTCACTCCCTGGCGCTGGATTGTGGGGTTAGCATAACGCATGGTATCAGGGTAAATTGACCAGAAGTACTTGTAATTTACTCAGGATATAACTGACAAATTGTTGAAAGCTGCATAAAATACCATTCAAATAAACAAAAGATCTTTTTGAAGATTTTAAATTTTTAAGTGCAGTTTGACCATGGAAAGCAAAATTGTTTGAATTTGTATTAACCATTTACCTGATAAACATCATTCTGATTCCTCTACAGCAGTTCACTTTTTGTTTAGCTCACCTAAGCACGAAGTGCAAGGTGAGCTTTTGTGATCACTCACCGTCCGGCGGTGTCGTCGTCGTCATCGTCTGTCCGTCTGTTAACAATTTCCTACAAATGACTTCTCCTACTAAACCAATGGACAGATTTCAAAATAACTTCACAGAATTCCAAGTAGAACTTTGGTTGCTGCGGCATCAGAAAAGGGGAAAATTGCCAAATCTTAAAAAATCTTCTTGTCCAAAAGTACTGGCCCGATTTGAAAATTATTTTGCACAAATGTTCCTTGGGGTACCCTCTACAAAGATTGTTCAAATATTTCCGATCCGTTGAAAAACATGGCCACCAGGGGGCAGAGCTTGTTTTCCTTATATGTGCATTGTTAAAACTTTAAAAATCTTCTTTTCCAAAAGTACTGGCCTGATTTGAAAATTATTTTGCACAAATGTTCCTTGTGGCACCCTTTACCAAGATTGTTCAAATATTTCCGATCCAATGAAAAACATGGTCGCCAGGGGGCGGAGTTTGTTTTCCTTGTATGTGCATTGTTAAAACTTAAAACATCTTCTTGTCCATAAGTACTGGCCCGATTTGAAATTTATTTTGCACAAATGTTCCCCTTGGGGCACCCTTTACCAAGATTGTTAAAATATTTCCGATCTGATGAAAAACATGGCCACCATGCAGGGGGCGGAGCTAAAAATTGTTTTTCTTATATGTGCATTGTTAAAACATTAAAAATCTTCTTGTCCAAAAGCACCTGCCTGAATCAAAAATTATTTGGCACAAATGTTCCTTGGGGGACCTTATTTCAAGGTTATTCAAATAAATCTGATCCATTGAAAAACATGGCCACCAGGGGGGTTGCTTGTTTTCCTTATATGTATAAAGTAAAACCTTTGAAAACTATTGAAGTTCTATTAAATCAGGTGAGCGATATAGGGCCATCATGGCCCTTTTGTTTAAATCAGCCTGGGAAAAGGAGAGATTGTTCAAAATGAGCAACTTTTAATTTTCTCACAATGTTTGAAACCAACTCGGTAGTCAGTATCAGGCTCAATATTTCCATTTTGTCATTTTTTTTATTTTCATATTTTTATTCAATGTTTAGGTCGGACTAATGATCCAAAGGTCCTACATAGTTTGAATGACTAATTAACCCTTTCCCTCATATGGCAATTCTGCAGCAGACGACTTTGAACGTATTTTGTCAAAAAATAGAAGATCTCTACAATTGAATGGATAACCTATCACTAAAAGTGGAAAACATTGTGGCAAAAAAAGAAATTGCACGTTTTGTGCAATTTTTTTCTTTTGTCAGACTCACTATGTTATTAAAAAGCCGTCTGCTGCAGAGGCGTCAGAAAGCGTCTATATGAGGGAAAGGGTTAATGTAAAAGAAATCAGTTTAACCCTTTTCCAAATTACCAAATTTGCAGCAGACGGCTTTGGAAACATGTGGACAAAAATATAGAAAATCCCTATAAATGATGGATATCTTTTACTGAATTTACCTATTTTTAACTATATTTACTGAACAAAATGAAAACATTGTGACAAAAGGAGAAATTGCTCGTTTTGAGCAATTTCTTCTTTTGTCACAATGTTTTCATAAGTCGTATTCTGCAAAGGCGTCAGAAAGTGTCCATGTGTGGGAAAGGGTTAAACATGCACTCAAGTAAATGTTTTTGAGTGTGTTTTGATGACCTCCAATGATCCCCATTGTCCTGGACATGTGATAAGCTTTTTCTGGTGGTTAATATGGGATGATCACATACCTAAAGATCATGATGTACTCAATGATACTACAAAAATGCTCTTAACTCTTTTCCACATACAGCAGATTGACAGCCAAAGGGATTTGAAAGCACTTAGTAAAAAATATGGAAACTCTCTATAAATGAACGAACCAATTATTTAATAAAAAATGAAAACATTGTGGCAAAAGGAGAAATTGCTCATTATGAGCAATTTCTCCTTTTACTGCTATGTTTTCAAAAGTCATCTGCTGCAGAGTCATTGGACAGCTTAAAACTTTCCCACATATATATATGCATTAAAAGGAAATCAGATGCAACTGCAGCAGATGACTCCTGCTCCTTTTGCCAAAATATTTTCTATTCCATTCTTGGGAACAGTTTGTGGACAGTATATATCCTGATTAACCTGTGCATCCGCATCAGGCTGATTGGAACCTACACTGTTCAAAATTGCCAACTTGTACGGGTTAGTGTAGGGTTATATACCTTTCAAAAATATGGAAAGAAGGTACATATTAAATAAGGCTTTGATATCCATGGCAGAAAACAAAGACGCCAACAAAATTGAGTTTGTTTATAATAAACAATTTCTACTTCTTTAGCTGCACTGGCTTTCAGCCAGTTAAGCTTATGTCATGACGATTGTCAACTTGGTTTTACTTCTTCTCTGTAACAACTGGGCCAATTGGGATGGAACTTTATAGGAAGCATCCTCTAAATGCCCTCTCCTGAATTCCTTCCATTTATTTCATGCATTAAAATTCTGGTTTCCATGGCAGCAACAACAACAACAAAATTGAAAATCTTCTCAAAAGTTTTTAGATGATAATTTTGTAGAAATGTTCCTTGGTGACCCTCAATCAGATTCCATCAGGCCATGTTGATAGGTAAAAAAACATGGTAGCCAGGGGGCAGGACAGTTTTGACTTATATGGCTTAATAATTGCGAAAACTTTAAAAAAAAATTGCTTCGAGAGTATGAAGCCGATTTTCAAATCATTTTGTAAAAATGATCTTTGGTGACCTTGTATGAGATTCCTTCAAGCCATGTTGATTAGTCAAACGACAAGACCTTCAGGGGAGGGGCTATTTTACATTTTATGGCAAAAGTGAGTTAATGAAATGAAACAGTAGCGATACCAGGCCCTCTTCAGGGCTTCTTGTTCAGGTATAACGGTGATCAGTTCACATACCCTTGTGTTTCCTGGATTTCTCACACCAGTTGGCCTCGCGACAGTCTTTCCAAGCAACTGGCTATTTTGCATGTAGACTGTTAGCCTATTGGTGGAAGAAGACAGTCATGATATTATTTTAAATACTGTTGAAAAACAACTTAAAACTCGAATCACTCCTTTATGCAGTTGTGTTCCTGTAATTGACTTATGTTACTTGATCTTTTCCAGGGTTATTAGACCAGACTAAGGACCCAGAATTACATGTTGAAAGGCAGAGAAACTGTACAGTCGCTTTCATGTCCGAGTGTATGCCAATGGGGCGATGTAAGCAATCCTGTAGGTCAATGGGCGCAGCTAAATATCGATGGTTCCATGACGAAGGGTGCTGTCAGTGTATCGGAAAACCGTGTCAGGATTTTGGACTGAATGAGGCCAAATGTTTGAAGTGTCAAAGTGAGGATGACAATGACAATTACACTCCGGGGGATGAGGATGCGAAGGTTGTTGAGCAGCAAGCTGAGAAACACAATCATAAACATCATAATGATCATCATAAACTTGAACTTGAACAAGCTACTGAAAAGAATTAAGTTATTGTTTTAAAAACTCTCTACCTGCTAAATTCCATTAGCTTGTATCAACATCTTTGATTTTCAATAAGTTCTTGGGAATTAGTCAAGTACCATGTGCATGTGCATGCAGGACTTGGTCCATATTGTAATTTGTGTAAAGTTGACCATAGTAGGATAAGATAATGTTGCTTTAACACATTTTACTTTTAAAAATGAAAATGTAATTACTGAAAAGAGTTGCTTGGAAATGTACAGAATGGATCCAGCATTTCAAATATATTCAATGTCTGATTTTGTTTTTGGTCATTTCAGAGCCAAGTATAACTTAACCCTTTCCTTCATACGACAATTCTGCAGCAGATGACTTTGAACATATCTTGTCAAAAAACAGAAAATCTCCATAATTGAATGGATAACCTATGACTAAAAGTGGAAAACATTGTGGCAAAAGGAGAAATTGCACGTTTTGTGCAATTTCTTCTTTTGTCACTATGTTTTCAAATAGCCGTCTACTGCAGAGGCTTCAGAAAGCGTCTATAGGAGGGAAAGGGTTAATTACGTATTAATTCCAAAGATAATAATGTTAAAGAAGATATTAGTAGAAGTACAGTAATAAGAACATTATGACCTTATAATGTAAGTGAAACTTATATAGTTTAACTAAGACATATAGAAAAGAAATAGGGAAGAAGTGATTTTGGCATGAAATAGAGGACGTTGTGGTTAGAGAGTGTTGATTTGAGTGCTGGGTCAAATTCCACCGACCTTAATTAGCACTTAGAAATACTTTTAAGAATACATAAAATGCTTTTAAGTATTTAAGTATTACTTAGCACTAAGTAATGTCGATGGAATTCAAGCCTGGGTTCATTGTCCATTATGGTCATACCAAAGACTATTAAGATAAAGGAAGTTAAATGGCTTCTCTTTTTGGTGCTCAGAATTTAGGGGATAATAAGTAAAGTCTTTTGGTTGAATAAATAGTTACTTGATTTATGTGATGCTGCATATAATAATGAAATTTTCTTTTAATTTGTTGAAGAAATGTAAATTAGTTGATTGTTTGTGTTGTTATTATTGAAGTTACTTTTTTTTCCCTTATAAGTGCTGTTTCTGTATACAACTTTATATTTTCAGGGTTAAAAAGATTTATGATGTGTAAATTTGAGTAAATCGCTTCGGGTTTTCCTGACATATCTTATATATCAAATGTCATGTTGACGTTTAAAATCAGTTGAGCCGAAGGAAAAATTGCTCATCATGAGCAGTTTTCAATCTTCTAATTGTTAACAATGTTTTCTAAAGTTGTGTGGAAAAGGGAGAAAAGCCTTGTGCAAAACAGTGATACATGTTAACCCTTTCCCACATACAACAAATCTGCAGCAGACGACTTTGAAACCATAGTGACAAAAACCTGAAAAGTCTTCATAAAAGATAGCTCAATTGTTAAATAAAGTTGAAAACATTGTGGCCAAAGGTGAAATTGCTCATCATGAGCAATTTCACCTTTGGCCACAATGTTTTCAAAAGTCGTCTGCTGCTATTGCGTCAAAATGCGTCTGCCAGTCGGAAAGGGTTAAGATACTGATCCATTTAAACTGTCTCATTGAAAAATACTTATACTGGAGGAGTATTATTTAATCAATATAAGATTTACAATTTTGTTTTATTATTACATATTTTTCAGTGGGATAACTAGAAATAACAGTAGATTATATCCGGATAAACTCGCTGTTTCAAACAGCTAGTTCAATCATTTGATGATTTTCACAGTTAACTCTGTCTTCATGCAGTCTCTTCATCTCATTAGCATATAAAAACACATAAGATAAACGGAACAATTGTTTGTTTAGATGCATGCAGTCTTTTCATCTCTTTAGTATGTAAAGGCACATAAAAATAAACACAGCAATTGTTTGTTTAAATCCACGCAGTCTTTTAATCTCATTAGTATGCAAAAACACATAAAACTAAACACAACAATTGTTTGTTTAGATGTCTGCAGTCTTTTCACCTTTTTAGTATGTAAAAACACGTACAATAAACTGACCATTATTGTGTGTTTAGATGTAAGATCGAGATATGTTTCCAATATTCTCACTCATGCCATAGCCATTCATGATGGTACTAAATTTTGTGCACATCCAGGAAACATAAATCCCTTGATATTTGCCTTTCAATTAAAAAAAGAAAATTTTAGCATTTAAAATGGTGTTCATTGCTAATTGTTTGTTTTTGGATATTGGTGTTCAAAAAGGGCATTTGTGCCTTTTAAAAAGATACATCATATATATTTTAGTACCATTATTTTGTGAAATGCCTTCATGTGTCTATATACATAGTTTTTCTTTTATATGTCTATATACATAGTTCTGCTTTTATATGTCTATAATGATAGTTATGCTTTTATATATCTATATTCATAGACAGTTTTACATGTATATTAGATGTGCTACATTTTAACCCTTTCAAAACTATGAAAAAACAGCAGCAGAAGACGTTGAAAATATCTCGGCAAAACTTGAAAAATCTCTATAATGAAATTAAGTATTGTTACATCAAGTTGAAAACATTGTGGCAAAAGTTGAAAGTTCTCATTATGAGCATATAACACTTTTGTCAAAATGTTTTCAAAAGAGGTCTGCTGCAGATGTGTCATGAATGCACCTGCATGTGGGAAAGGGTTAATATGTCAATATACATAGACATTTATTTACATGAATCTTAGATGTGCTGTATTGTTGTGCTAGTTCTTTCCAATCATTGCATTTGGACCTTTTACAAAGATCTGTTTATTCTATGCAGGTTTCTAGGTTTAGATGTGTTTTATAGATCTTTATTTACCCGGTATCTGTGTTGTAGATATTATTATGTCTCCCCCTGTATACAGGGGAGATATATTGTTTTTGTCCTGGGCGTCTGTCTGTCTGTCTGTCTGTCCGTCTGTCCGAAATCGTGTCCGCTCCATATCTCCAAGACGGCTTGAAGGATTTTCATGAAACTTGTGTCAGATGTTCACCTCATGAAGGCGATGTGCAGAACCCATGTCCCGACCATACAGGTTCAATGTCAAGGTCAGACTTGAAGGTCAAAGGTTTGAGCCTTAATTTCGTGTCCGCTCCATATCTCCAAAACGGCTTGAAGAATTTTCATGAAACTTGTGTCAGATGTTCACCTCACGAAGGCGATGTGCAGAACCCATGTTCCGACCATACCGGTTCAATGTCAAGGTCAGACTTGAAGGTCAAAGGTTTGAGCCTTAATTTCGTGTCCGCTCCATATCTCCAAAACGGCTTGAAGAATTTTCATGAAACTTGTGTCAGATGTTCACCTCACGAAGGCGATGTGCCATGTTCCGACCATACCGGTTCAAGGTCAAGGTCCTTGTGTCAGATGTTCACCTCATCAAGGTGATGTGCAGAACCCATTGTCTGCTTTATAGGTTGGAATGTTTTGAGAGATTTTGACAGATATTTGAGGGGGAGACATCTGTTTTTTCAAAAACAATTCTAGTTTCATTATAATATCATGATGGAATAATTGTAGTTTATGGTCAAGTTACCTTTGAATTAACCCTTTCCCACATATGGACACTTCATGACGCCTTTGCAGCAGACAGCTTTTTGAAAACATGGCAACAAAAGAAGACATTGCTCAAAACAAGCAATTTCACCCTTTGTCACCATGTTTTCAACTCTTATTCAATTAATGTTCTTTCATTAAAAGGGATTTTCTGTGCTTTTGCCTAGACGTTTTTAAAGTCGTCTGCTGCAGATTTTCTGTATGTGGAAAAGGGTTAAATTTACATACAATGTGGAAGATTTTATATTTTAATTCGTCTTCGCTTTCAGTAACCTACTTCTACAATTGCCAAAGTTTAATTAAAGTTTTATTTGTTTTCAACCATTCTGAATAAAGTCTATGTATTTAACATTTTTTATCTCTATCAAAATTTGTTTACATTTGCATTTCTAGCTTACCTTCAGAACAAAGTCCTGAAAGTGAGCTATTGTGATCACTCTGCGCCCAACCTCCGTCGCGCACCATCAATGTTTTCTTTAATATCTCCTCTTAACCCTTTCTCACATACTGTCTCCTCTGCAGCAGACGACTTTTGAAAACATTTTGGCAAAAGAAGAAATTACTCATCATGAGTAATTTCACCTTTTGCCACAATGTTCTCATCTTTATTCAATATTTGTTCTTTAATTTAAAGGTATATACAATATCCTTGACTGAATGTTATATGTGGGAAAAGATTATGTTAAATTTGATCAGAATAACTTAATATCATAAATATATATTGATCTTGTCATAAAGTGCCAAATTTTCGTGAGTGATACATGGCCTCATGGCTCTTTCGCCTCATGGCTCTTTCATTTCATTTCGAAGGTGCAAACTTATTTACATGTGTTGTATGTTATACTGGTACCTCTTCTTACAGTCCTTACCCTTTTGCAGACATATATATGTAGCAGGTAACTTTTTTTTCAAATCTATTGAATAGTTATATTTGTAGAGATTTTCCATATTTTCTCACAGACATTTTCAAAGTTTTATGCTTTAGATTTGGTGTATGTGGGAAGGGGTTTAGCAATATTATTACTTTTCACCCATTGATTAGTTGCAATAGTTTTTATTTGCTCACCTGGGCACGAAGTGGCCAAGGTGAGTTATTGTGACCACCCTTTATCTGACATCTACTCTGTAACAAGTTGGTCAATTGCGATAAAACTTCACAGCAAGAATCCTTTAACCAAAATTCCTTCAAATCTTTAGGATTCATACATTGTTTGCTATTTTACTTTGTCATTTCCCTTTCCAGACCTTTGTGTCACCTGTTTTGGCAGGGAGACAAAGAGGGTTCATTTGTCTGCCGTCTCTCTGTTACGCTTTCACATACATTTACTGACATATTGGCTGGCGACCCATATATTCCTTCAATTAGTTTCGTTTAATTTAATCCAAAAATTGTATGCAAGGGGAACTGGGTGTTTTGAGCAAGGTGAGTTATTGTGATCGCCTTTTGTCCGTCGTCCATTGTGCGTCAACTCTTTCTCCTCAGTAACCAGTGGGTCAATTGGGATGAAACTTCACAGAAAGCATCCTCTCAATGGCCTCACCGGATTTCCTTCAAATTGTTGGGATCCATGCAGAATTCTGGTTTCCATGGTAACGAAATAAAAATAACTTCAAAATTCTTCTTCTCACAAACTGGATGGCAGATTTTCAAATAATTTTGTAGAAATGTTCCTTGGATGACCCTCTATCAGATTCCTTCAAGCCATGTTAATTGGTCGAAAAATATGGCCGCCAGGAGGGCGGGGCTATTTTGCCTTAAATGGCTAAAGTAAAAACTTAAAAAATCTTCTCCGACGAAAGTTTCAGGCTGATTTTCAAATAATTTTTTAGAAATGTTCCTTGGAGACGCTCTATCAGATTCCTTCAAGCCATGTTGATTGGTTGAAAAACATGGCCGCCAGGGGGGCGGGGCTATTTTGCCTTATATGGCTATAGTGAAAACTTAAAAAAATCTTCTTCTCCCAAGCTGGTTGGCAGATTTTCAAATAATTTTGTAGAAATGTTCCTTGGTTGACCCTCTATCAGATTCCTTTAAGCCATGTTGATTGGTCGAAAAACATGGCTGCCAGGGGGGGCGGGGCTATTTTGCCTTATATGGCTATAGTGAAACTTAAAAGATCTTCTTCTCCGAAAGTGTCAGGCCGATTTTCGATTTAATTTTGTAGAAATGTTCCTTAAGTGACCCATTTTCAGATTCCTTCAAGCCATGTTGATTGGTCGAAAAACATGGCCGCCAGTGAGCAGTGCTATTTCGCATTATATGGCTATAGTGAAAACTTAAAAAATCTTCTCCTCCAAAATTGTCGGGCCGATTTCCAAATAATTTTGTAGAAATGTTCCTCTATCAGATTCCTTCAAGCCAAGTTGATTGGTCGGAAACTATGGCTGCCAAGGGGTTGGGGCTTATAAAGCTGAAGTGAAAAAACAAATAATAATCAGGTGAGCGATCCAGGGCCATCATAGCCCTCTTGTTTGCAGTAGGTTTGACTCTGAAGCATTTATATATACACATAGTAGTGTTCATATTATTGGGAAACTTCACAGCAAGCATCCTTTCACCAAAATTCCTTCAAATCTTTAGAATTCGTACATTGTTTGCTATTTTACTTTATCATTTCCCTTTCCAGACCTTTGTGTCACCTGTTTTGGCAGGGAGACAAAGAGGGTTCATTTTTCTGCCGTTTCTCTGTTACACTTTCACATACATGTACTGACATATTGGCAAAATAGACGAAGAGGGTTCATTTTTCTGACATCTCTCTGTTACGCTTTCACATACAAACATGTAAGTAAAAAATATAGAAAACAACCAGAAATGAAAGAATAATTAAGTATTAAATAGAGATGAAAACATTGTGACTATAGGAGGAAATGCTCTTTATGTGAGCAATTTCTCCTTTTGTCACAATGTTCTCAAAAGTCTTCTGCTGTATATGCATCAAAAGGCATCTGCATGTGGGAAAGAATTAGAAATACTATGTGATGTTTGAATATATTGTTGACTTATTGCAAAAAGTTGTAAATTTATATTGTTCTGATTTAAAGTCTTAATTGGGCCAAATCTCACAAAAGCTGACCTTTTGCAGTAATAAAATATTATGGTAATGAACATTTTTGTTTTGTTTTTAGCTTATGTCATGGCGAATTGTCCGTCGTGTCTGCGTACGTGCGTTTGTTAACTTTTTGCTTCAAACAACTTCTCCTCCACTTGGCCAATTAGGATGAAACTTCATAGGAAGCATCTTCTCAATGTCCTCTCCTGAATTCCTTCAATTTTTTGGGATCCATGAACATTCTTGTTTCCATGGCAACCGAAAGAAAAAAATAGTGTAAACTTAAAAAATCTTCTCCTCCGATTTCCAAATAATTTTGTAGAAATGTTCCTTGGGTGACCCTCTATCAGATTCCTTCAAGCCAAATTGATTGGACGAAAAACATGGCCGCCAGGGGGCGGGGCTATTTTGCGTTATATGGCTATAGTGGAAACTTAAAAAATCTTCCTTCAAGCCAAGTTGATTGGTAAACAAACATGGCCGCCATGGGTGGTGCAACTTTGCCTTATATGGCTATAGTGAAAACTTAAAAAAACATCTCCTCTGAAAGTGTCAGGCCGATTTTCAAATTAATTTTGTAGAAATGTTCCTTGGGTGACTCTTTATCAGATTCCTTCAAGCCAAGTTGATTGGTCAAAAAACATGGCAGCCAGGGGGCGGGGCTAATTTGCCTTATATGGCTTAATATATATTGGAAATTTAAAAAATCTTCTCCTACGAAAGTGTTTGGTCATTTTGTAGAAATGTTCCTTGGGAAAACCTATTTCCGATTCCTTCAAGCCATGTTGATTGATTGAAAAACCTGGCCGCCAGAGGGCGGGGCTATTGTGCCTTATATGGCTATAGTGAAAACTTAAAAAAATCTCCTCTGAAAGTGTCGGGTATTTTCAAATAATTTTGTAGAAATGTTCCTAGGGTGACCTTGTATGAGATTCCTTCAAGCCATGTTGATTGGTCAAAAAACATGGCCATCAGAGGGTGGGGCTGTTTGGAGATTTAATTTTTACCCAATGGCCATGGGGCGATACTGGCCCATTTGTTTACTTTTTTTTTAGCTCTAAGAGCAAGAGCTTATGCCGTGGCGTGGTGTCCGTCGTATGTGCGTCCGTAAACAATTGCTTGTGAACGCGATAGTCTTCAGTTTTGATTGTATCTCAATCAAACTTATACAGTAGTTAGATATCCATGAGAGCTCAGTCCCTTTCGCAAACCAGTCAGATCCGCATATGCAAGACTGGATTATGGTCCTTGGAATTGTCGAAATTCTTATAATAGAGCTTGTGAACACAATAGAGGCTCCATTTAGTATCTGATCTTCACCAAAGTTACACAGTAGTTAGGTATCCATGAGAGTTTGGTTCCTTTCGCAAACCAGCCAGATCCGCCCATGCAAGACTGGATTATGGTCCTTGGAATTTTCGGAATTCTTATAATAGACCTTGTGAACCCAATAGAGGCTCCATTTAGTATCTGATAATTATTCCTCTTACCTTTGTTGTCCCTATCCCAGTAGAGCATAGGCCCTCATGGGCCTCTTGTATTCAATAAGGATTATTGCTAGGGCTTTCAACATTGGTTTGTAGTTGCTTCTAGTACACTTCTTCACATTGTATGCTGAAGATGCTGAGTGTTACCTTCTTTTTTGGGTAAAAACATGAGTTTTGATGGTGTTTATCGAAGAATAAGGAGGGCTATTGCATTCACCTTTGCATCAGCGTTGCAGCTTTGGTAAAAGGTTTGCATGCAAGGCCTTTTAGAACCACAGATGTCCCAAAACTTTGACTAAATTATGCCCCTTTTAGGACCTAGAAAGTTTGGCTACAGTTTGGCATGCAACACCTTTTCTCAAAAGTCACATATTTAACCCTTTCCCTCATACGACAATTCTGCAGCAGACGACTTTAAACATATTTTGTCAAAAAATAGAAAATCTCCATAGTTGAATGGATAACCTATGACAAAAAGTGGAAAACATTGTGTCAAAAGGAGAAATTGTACGTTTTGTGCAATTTCTTCTTTTGTCACTATGTTTTCAAAAAGTCATCTGCTGCAAAGGCGTCAGAAAGCGTCTATATGAGGGAAAGGGTTAAAGCATGCACAGTCTTTTAAAACAGGTGAGTGATATTGCTTCGAAACTTCCAACATATTGGACGTCATCATATGACCTTGCAGGAAGAGTCCCATAACTCTACACCAGATTCTGACTTAAATAATGCTACTTTAGGACTTTGGTTAAAGTTTTACATGCAACACCTTTACTCATTAAACATAGATCCCATTGCCTTGAAGCTGAACTCACTTATTGGATGTCCATTTTTTGCATTTAAATCATGCAACACTTATTTTACGTGATTTATGCCACTTTCTCAGTAACCAGCGAGTAACCATGCTGTCTTATTGACAGCTTTTGTTCAACTTTTTCTCAAAAAGTAACGGCGCTAGCTAAAAAACTTGGATCATAGTCGCATCTTACAACCTTTTTCATATCGCCAGGGTCTTATCTAAGTTCCTGATATTGTATTCTGAATGTGCTCTATTCGGGGCAAAAAAGCACTGATTTTGAAAATTGGACATAGCTTCTACATTTTCCACTCACCTGAGCCTGAAGTGCTCAAGGCGAGTTATTGTGATTGCCTTTTGTCCGTCGTCAGTCGTGCGTCAACGTCTTCTCCTCTGTAACCGGTGAGTCAATTGGGATGAAACTTGAAAGACCGTAACCTTGTCTTGTGCGTGACACGCTGCCTCATCATGAAGATGTGTACTGAGTTACTTGGGAATCCTATGATGCATGGTTGAGATGTGGGCCAGACACGGTACAGTCCTATCACACTACTCATTTTCACCTTTGACCTCTAAGTGTGACCTAGATATTTGAGGTACAGTCCTGGGTCTCTTCGCGACATGCCTCATCATGGTGAACGTTTGTGCCAAGATTCTTTCAAATCCTACAATGGATGGTTAAGATGTGGGCCGAACAAGGTTAGATGGGACTGACAGTCATTTTGACCTTTGACCTCTAAGTGTGACCTAGACATTTGAGGTACAGGCCTGGGTCTTGTGCGCGACACACCGCCTCATCATGGTGAACGTTTGTGCCAAGATGCGGGCCGGACAAGGTTAAATGGGACTGACAGAAGGACAGACGGAATCAACCAAACCGGTCTTCGACTGGTAGGGGACTAATAAATAGTTTTCAGTCTAAAAAATACTTTGGCATCATACATGTATAGGAATATTTGTTTTTGTATATTTTGGACTCAATGTTCAAGTTTTTTTCTTTTCTCTCAAAAATGCAAGTGCTAGGGTTTTCAAATTAGTTATATATTGTATGCTGTTGATGATCAGTTAAGTCTTATTTTCTGGTTAACCCTTTCCCTCATATAGACGTTTTCTGATGCCTCTGCAGCAGACAGCTTTTTGAAAACAGTGACAAAAGAAAAATTGCACAAAACCTGCCACAATGTTTTCCACTTTTTGTCATAGGTTATCTGATAGAGGGTCAATCAAGGAACATTTCTACAAAATTATTTGAAAATCGGCCTGACACTTTTGGAGTAGAAGATTTTTTAAGTTTTCACTATAACCATATAATGCAAAATAGCCGAGCCCACTGGCGGCCATGTTTTTCGACCAATCAACATGGCTTGAAGGAATCTGATAGTGGGTCACTTAAGTAACATTTCTACAAAATTATTTAAAAATCGGCCTGACACTTTTGGAGAAGAAGATTTTTTAAGATTTCACTATAGCCATAAAAGGTAAAAATAGCCCCACCCCCCTGGCGGCCATGTTTTTCGAACAATCAACATGGCTTGAAGGAATCTGATAGAGGGTCAATCAAGGAACATTTCTACAAAATTATTTGAAAATAGGTCTGACACTTTCAGAGTAGAAGATTTTTTAAGGTTTCACTATAGCCATATAAGGCAAAATAGCCCCGCCCCCCCTGGCGGCCATGTTTTTCGAGCAATCAACATGACTTGAAGGAATCTGATAGAGGGTCATCCAAGGAGCATTTCTACAAAATTATTTGAAAATCTGCCAACCAGTTTGGGAGAAGAAGATTTTTAAAGTTATCACTATAGCCATATAAGGCAAAATAGCCTCAACCCCCCCTGGCGGCCATGTTTTGCGACCAATCAACATGGCTTGAAGGAATCTGATAGAGGGTCATCCAGGGAACATTTCTACAAAATTATTTGAAAATCGGCCAGACACGTTCGGAGGAGAAGATTTTTTAAGTTTTCACTATAGCAATATAAGGCAAAATAGCCCCACCCCCCCTGGCGGCCAGGCTTGAAGGAATCTAAAAGTGGGTCACTCAAGGAACATTTCTACAAAATTATTTGAAAATCGGCCGGACACTTTCGGAGAAGAAGATTTTTTAAGTTTTCACTAGTTTTTTTCGTTCCGTTGCCATGGCAACCAGAATTCTGCATGGATCCCAAATATTTGAAGGAATTCTGGTGAGGACATTGAGAGGATGCTTTCTGTGAAGTTTCATCCCAGTTGACCCAACGGTTACAGAGGAGAAAATGTTGATGGACGCCGGACATAGGGCGATCACAGTAACTCACCTTGAGCACTTCTTGCACAGGTGAGCTAAAAAAGCCCTGGCCCCTGCATGGTTGCCATATATAAATATAATGTAAACAATGCCTTTCCCCTGGTGGCCATGTTTTTCATCAGAATGGAATAATTTAAACATCTTGATAGAGGTCATCCAAGGAACATTTGTGCTAAAATTATTTTTAAATCCAGAAGATTTTTAAAGTTTTGGCATTTTTCACTCGAACAGATAGATGCTGTAGCACCCAAAGTTATACATATAATTCAATTAATGCTTTTCAACAGATTAGAAGTATTTGAACAAACTTCATAATGGTTAACCCTTTCCCTCATATAGACGCTGTCTGACGCCTCTGCAGCAGACGGCGTTTTGAAAACATAGTGACAAAAGAAGAAATTGCACAAAACGTGCAATTTCTCCTTTTGCCACAATGTTTACCATTTTTTGTCATAGGTTATCCATTCAATTATAGAGATTTTTCATTATTGACAAAATATGTTCAAAGTCGTCTGCTGCAGAATTGTCGTATGAGGGAAAGGGTTAATCACACGCAATTTTGAGGGGGTGTATGGTATAAGCTCCCTATGGTTGAGGCGAGTTAAATGGTTTTAGCCCTTTTCCACATACGGACGCTTTCTGGCACCTCTACAGCAGACAACACTTTTGAAAACACTGTGCCATAGGGAGAAATTGCTCATAATTGTTTTATCATTTATAGAAAGTTTCCATACTTTTACAGATATGTTTTGAAAGTCGTCTGTTACAGATTTGATGTATGTGACAATACGACGATTCTGCAGCAGACGACTGAACATATTTTGTCAAAATATAGAAAATCTCTATAATTGAATGGATAACCTATGACTAAAAGTGAAAAACATTGTGGCAAAAGGAGAAATTGCTCATTTTGAGCAATTTCTTCTTTTGTCACTATGTTTTCAAAAAGCCATCTGCTGCAAAGGCGTCTATATGAGGGAAAGGGTTAAATGGAAAGCCAAACTTTCATAAATATTCCATGATAACTTGACACCCATCACAACTTGGAATAGTGGTACAAAGGGATGCCTTATCATTTATGTCACGAATAACCCTTTCCCACATACAGCAAATCTGCAGCATATGACTCGTACAAAAACACAGAAAATATCTATTAACTAGAAATACTGTGAGCAAAGCTCACTGAAGAATACCCCCCCCCGCTCCCCTCCCAAAGCATCGGATACCTCTAAGTTGAATTATCTCCCATTGGAAGAATCTGAGGCATATGATCTTCCTTCATGCATATCTACATATGATGTGTAACCTTCATGTAAAGTTTGAACCAAATCCATTCAGCCGTTTAGGAGGAGTAGTGCTTACAAGAAATGTGGAGGTATGTGCACAGACAGGAGTCCCTCGCAGGTAACCTCTAAGTTGAATTATCTCCCCTTGGAAGAATCCGAGGCGTATGATCTTCCTTCATGCATATCTACATATGATGTGTAACCTTCATGTAAAGTTTGAACCAAATCCATTGAGCCGTTTAGGAGGAGTAGTGCTTACAAGAAATGTGGAGGTATGTGCACAGGAGTCCCTCGCAGGTAACCTCTAAGTTGAACTAGAGATTGCTTTTTTGAAAAAGCGCTTGTCTCCCCATTTGTGTGGTCCTAGGGGAGGAAAAGAAATGATGGTGATGAATTTTTTAGTTTTGGACTGGAGATGAAGCAACAGTGACAATCCTCAGTTATTGAGCGGAAACCATTTTTCAGCTGAGGGTTACCATGACCTTGGTCTTTGACCTAGTGACCTCAAAATCAATAAGGGTCATTTTCTGCTGGTGACCAACCTGCACCCCAAGTATGAAGGTCCTGGGCCCAAGCAATCTTCAGTTATTAAGCGGAAACCATTTTTCAGCCAAAGGTCACTGCGACCTTGACCTTTGACCTACTGACATCAAAATCAACTAGAAATACTGTGAGCAAAGCTCACTGAAGAATACCCCCCGCTCCCCTCCCAAAGCATCAGATACAATGGTAAAGTTTCTACTTTGCTTATCTTCCCTTGGAAGAATCTGAGGAGAAAAATCTTCCTTCATGCATATCTACATATAATGTGTAGCCTTCATATACAGTTTGAATCAAATCCATTGAGCCGTTTAGGAGGAGTAGTGCTTACAAGAAATGTGAATGGTATGTGCACAAGAGTCCCTCGCAGGTAACCTCTAAGTTGAATTATCTGCCCTTGGAAAAATCCGAGGCGTATGATCTTCCTTCATGCATATCTACATATGATGTGTAACCTTCATGTAAAGTTTGAACCAAATCCATGTAGCTGTTTAGGAGGAGTAGTGCTTACAAGAAATGTGGAGGTATGTGCACAAGAGTCCCTCGCAGGTAACCTCTAAGTTGAATTATCTGCCCTTGGAAGAATCCGAGGCGTATGATCTTCCTTCATGCATATCTACATATGATGTGTAACCTTCATGTAAAGTTTGAACCAAATCCATTGAGCCGTTTAGGAGGAGTAGTGCTTACAAGAAATGTGGAGGTATGTGCACAGGAGTCCCTCGCAGGTTACCTCTAAGTTGAATTATCTGCCCTTGGAAGAATCTGAGGTGTATGATCTTCCGTCATGCATATCTACATATGATGTGTAACCTTCATGTAAAGTTTGAACCAAATCCATTGAGCCGTTTAGGAGGAGTAGTGCTTACAAGAAATGTGGAGGTATGTGCACAGGAGTCCCTCGCAGATAACCTCTAAGTTAAATTATCTGCCCTTGGAAGAATCCGGGGCGTATGATCTTCCTTCATGCATATCTACATATGATGTGTAACCTTCATGTAAAGTTTGAACCAAATCCATTGAGCCGTTTAGGAGGAGTAGTGCTTACAAGAAATGTGGAGGTATGTGCACAGGAGTCCCTCGCAGGTTACCTCTAAGTTGAATTATCTGCCCTTGGAAGAATCTGAGGTGTATGATCTTCCGTCATGCATATCTACATATGATGTGTAACCTTCATGTAAAATTTGAACCAAATCCATTGAGCCGTTTAGGAGGAGTAGTGCTTACAAGAAATGTGGAGGTATGTGCACAGGAGTCCCTCGCAGATAACCTCTAAGTTAAATTATCTCCCCTTGGAAGAGTCCGAGGCGTGTGATCTTCCTTCATGCATATCTACATATGATGTGTAACCTTCATGTAAAGTTTGAACCAAATCCATTGAGCCGTTTAGGAGGAGTAGTGCTTACAAGAAATGTGGAGGTATGTGCACAGGAGTCCCTCGCAGATAACCTCTAAGTTAAATTATCTCCCCTTGGAAGAGTCCGAGGCGTGTGATCTTCCTTCATGCATATCTACATATGATGTGTAACCTTCATGTAAAGTTTGAACCAAATCCATTGAGCCGTTTAGGAGGAGTAGTGCTTACAAGAAATGTGGACATACGGACAGACAGACAGACAGACAGACAGACAGACAGACAGACGGACAGACGGACAGACAGGGTGATTCCTATATACCCCCCCAAACTTTGTTTGCCGGGGGGTATAATAAGGGTCATCTATAGGTTAGGACCAAGCTGCACACCAAGTATGAAGTTCCTGGGTATAAGCGTTCTTGAGTTATTGAGTAACATACATTTTTCAGCTGAAGGTAACCATGACCTTCGACCTTGTGACCACAAAATCAAACAAATTCAATAAAGGTCATTTACTGGTTAGGACCATCCTGCACACCAGGTATGAAGTTCCTCAACATAAGCATTCTTTAGTTATTGAGAGGAAACCATTTTTCAGCTGAAGGTTACCATGACCTTGACCTTTAAACTAGTGACCTCAAAATCAATAGGGGTCATCTACTGGTGGTGACTAACCTGCACACCAAGTATTAACTTCCATGGCCAAAGCATTCTAGTTATTAAGCAAAAATAATGTTTCAGCTCATTGTCACTGTGACCTTTCAGCTTAAGGTCACTGTTACCTTGACTTTGACCTCAAAATTAATAGGGTCTTCTACTGGGCATGGCCAACCTGCATACCAAGTATGGAGGTCCTCGGCCCAAGCGTTCTTCAGTTATTGAGCGGAAACCATTTTTTACCTCACAAGGTCACCATGACCTTGACCTTTGGTTATCAAAATCAATAGGGGTCAGCTACTGGTCATGACCAACCTGCATACCAAGTATGAAGTTCCTACGCCCAAGCGTTCTTCAGTTATTGAGCGGAAACAAGTGTGACAGACGGAAGGACGGAACGGGCAAAAACAATATGTCACCCCCATGTAATGGGGGAGACATAATTATCACCCCTTGCAAGAATCTCAGGCGTATGATCTTCCTTCATGCATATCTACATATGATGTGTAACCTTCATGTAACATTTGAACCAAATCCATTGAGCTGTTTAGAAGGAGTAGTGCTTACAAGAAATGTGGAGGTATGTGCACAGGAGTCCCTCGCAGGTAACCTCTAAGTTGAATTATCTCCCCTTGGAAGAATCCGAGGCGTACGATCTTCCTTCATGCATATCTACATATGATGTGTAACCTTCATGTAAAGTTTGAACCAAATCCATTGAGCCGTTTAGAAGGAGTAGTGCTTACAAGAAATGTGGACATGCGGACAGACAGACGGTGATTCCTATATACCCCCCCAAACTTTGTTTGCGGGGGTATAATGAAGCTATAATTGCCTAAAAAAGGATGAAACATTGTGGCAAATCGAGGAATTGCTTAAAATGAGCAATTTGGCCTTTTGCCACAATGTTTTCAAAGTCCCAAACTTTGTTTGCGGGGGTATAATGAAGCTATAATTGCCTAAAAAAGGATGAAACATTGTGGCAAATCGAGGAATTGCTTAAAATGAGCAATTTGGCCTTTTGCCACAATGTTTTCAAAGTCGTCTGCTGCAGAGATGTCAGAAAACGTCTATATGTGTGATAGGGTTAACGGATCACTGCTGTTTGTTTCTTTTATGGTAATCAGGTACCCGGAGTACTGAAGTAAATTAGTATGTCTGCTAAAAGTCGTGACCAAATGTAGTAAATTAGTAAATATACAATTGATTTACACAAATTCTACGACGGTCCAATGCAACTTGATGTTTGTAATCAAATAATGAAAACAAAATATTGACTTTGAAAGATTCAACCAACTAAAAAGGTTGTCTGTCTCCATAGCTTTCTACTTGCTCCACCCAATCCAAAAGACACCGATATTATTTGTGCATGCCTACTCCGATAATGTTATGATAGGGGCAAGTAACTCCAGACTTACTTCTATGTTAGCTGTACCAATTGTCTTGGTATGGACAACACTGTTGAATGGTAGTAATACAGCAAGTTATACTGGACACAGTTTTAATGGGGGTTAAATAACCAACAACAACATTTAATTTATTATAGGTTTACCCTCATGTTAAATAAATTCCACTCAAAACATCTATACTGGGCTCTTGATAAAGGATCTACTTTATTGTAAAATATAACCCTTTCCCACCTGTAGAGGACATTTCATGCATATGCTACAGACGAATTCTGAAAAACAAAAAAATATTGCAAAAAGAGAAATAGCTCATATTGAGCCATTTCTCCTTCTTCAACAATGTTTGCTACTCGATTCAATAATAACACTTTCATTTAGAGATTTTCCGCATTTTTGTTTTATTTTGTTTGCAAGTCAACTGCTGTAGATTGGTTGTATGTGGGAAAGGGTAAACTTATAATTTCATTTGTTTCCACTAGTTATAAATATTGTAACATATAAGTAGGTATATTACTGAGACATTGAACACATTTTAACAAATATCATGCAATAACTTTGAATATCTGATATGAATTACTTTTATGAGTGTCACATGAACTAATTGGAAAAAATTAAAGTACAATTTCACAACTGATTTGAAAACATTGTGGGAAATGGAGACACTATTTAAAATTCCAAAATAATTTATGAGTCTTTAGAAATCCTTTTAAATATAATATGTTTGTTTTCAAAAAGTATTTGCCCTTCTTGTAGAAGAGAGGCATGCTTGCCCAAATTTTGTTCAAATCTAAATAATCGCCCAACTTTGAGACATACTGACCTTGAGAACATACCTTGAACATATACTCTATAAATATTTTAAGGAACTAAATCGATCACCTGAGTGACGGTATAGTAGCAAATTTGCAACCGCTAATAGTTATTAAAAGTGGGAAAGAAACTGCAAGGAGTGGACACTGTAAATGAAACAACATATCAGTAAAGAACATTCATAATAAGGCATTGTAAAAAAGCTGTATAAAATCAAAAGGAACATTATGTAGTTACACACAACAAACAAGGGTAGCTAGCCCCAGTAGTCCCTGGCAGTCATACGGCTTTAACCCTTTCCCACATATAAGAAATCTGCAGCAGACAACTTTGAACATATTTTGTCAAAAATTAGAAAATCTCTAGAATTGAATGGATAAACTATGACTAAAAGTGGAAAACATTGTGGCAAAAGGAGAAATTGCACGTTTTGTGCAATTTCTTCTTTTGTCACTATGTTTTAAAAAAGCCATCTGCTGCAGAGGCATCAGAAAGCGTCTATATGAGGGAAAGGGTTAAGAATCAATAAAGCTTGCATTTTTTGTTTGCAGATGGTCACATTAGGAACATTTCTTCAAAATTATCTTGCAATCAGACAAGCAGATTCAGAGGATATAAAGTATTTGAAAGTTTTTTCTCTATTCTGAAGCCGCCCGGCAGCCATTGTTTCTTTAACCAATCAATAGGACTTGGACACTTTTTGTAGAGGGTCACCGTCGGGGAAAACTATACATTCTGAAGGTACATGTATAGAGCAATATGCTGCACTGGTTTTTTTTTTTTTTTTTTTTTTTTTTTTAGGACTGCCCACTGGCCTGGTGGAGTCACCCAAAGAACATTCCTACAAAATTATTGAAAATCAGCCTGACATTTTTGGGGGAGAAGATTTTTTAAGTTTTCACAATAGCCATATAAGGCTAAATAGCCCCGCCCGCTGGCGGCCATGTTTTTCGACCAATCAACATGTCTTGAAGGAATCTGAAAAAGGAACATTTCTACAAATTCTTTTGAAAAGCAGCCTGATTTCTGTTGCCATGGAAACCAAATTTGTGCATGGATCCTAGAAGAGGACATTGAGAGGATGCTTCCTATGAAGTGTCATCCCAATTGGTCATGTGGTTAGGGAGGAGAAGTCTATGAAGCAAAAAGCTGATGCACGCAGGAACGCACGGAGGACATTTTCGCAATGACATAAGCTCGACTGGCTTTCAGACAGTGAAACTAAACAGCAGAGGTATACTTTATTGAAAACCTTGTTGAAAAGCATCAAAAGGAGGAAAACCATTCATAGAAATACATGATTTATGGCAAATGAAATTCTAAACAATCCGTGATCTATTTCAATAAGGCAAAAATATAGGCATAATTAAAACGTATGGCAAGTATTTTCTATATGAGTATTAAAAGAAGACAACTTGAAACACATAATAAATGTGATATTGTGCACCAAAGTCAATATTATAGCCCTTTCCCTAATATAGACGCTTTCTGACGCCTCTGCAGCAGACAGCTTTTTGAAAACATTGTGACAAAAGAAGAAATTGCTCAAAACGAGCAATTTCTCCTTTTGCCACAATGTTTTCCACTTTTAGTCATAGGTTATCCATTCTATTAAAGAGATTTAATAGAATGGATAACCTATTTTTTGACAAAATATGTTCAAAGTCGTCTGCTGCAGAATTGTCGTATGAGGGAAAGGGATAGCAAGTATTAAAGTAATATTTTCATTTCTACACAAAGAATGTCGGCGCATAGTGGTTATTCCATTGGTCTCTCAACCTCGTTGCTCTGGGTGACAGAGATAGCATTACAACTGATGTATCTGGTCAGAATAAATATACTAGTAATTTACCCATGAACTGGCTCGATATTACTGAACAATGTGGTGTAAAACACATAGACTAGATCCTGTACATTGTGTACAAAATGATATCAAATATAGGCAATGATGCAGTCTTGACAAGGAAAACATGATTCATATTTGACCTTAACATGTAACCTTGACCTTCATGCAACACAATTGTGACACATCCTTTAATCATGCTGTCCATTTATACAAATAAAATATTAATCACAGAGGAGGAGATATAGATCAGACGGACAGACTCACAGTGTTATAAAATTGTATCAAATATAGGCAATGATGCAGTCTGGACAAGGTAAACGTGATTCATATTTGACCTTAACATGTAACCTTGACCTTCATGCAGCACAATTGCTGTCCATTTATTCAAACAAAAAACTAATCACAGAGGAGGAGATATAGACCAGACGGACAGACTCACAGTGTGATTGATGACTATATGCCTCTAAAGCTAACTTTCGGGCATAATATAAACACATTTTACCCTGGTTATTTCTACCCTGAAGCAAACAATCCACTAATATCAAGTCTTCAAATGTTCATGCCTAATCTCAATATGTAAGTATTCAACCTAAAGCTGCTTGTTTTCATAATACAATTTGTTAACAATTTCACCACCGTACAACGAATCTTCAGCAGACAACAATATTTAGGCAGTATTAACCCTTTCCCTCATACGACAATTCTGCAGCAGACGACTTTGAACGTATTTTGTCAAAACATAGAAAATCTCCATAATTGAATGGATAAACTATGACAAAAAGTGGAAAATATTGTGGCAAAAGGAGAAATTGCAAGTTTTGTGCAATTCCTTCCTTTGTCACTATGTTTTCAAAAAGCCGCCTGCTGCAGAATTGTTGTATGAGGGAAAGGGTTAAATCCTCTGTATCTTATTAAAGGTACTTAATTTCACTAATACAGTATTTCTAGTTTTTGCTTTAACCCTTTCCCTCATATAGACGCTTTCTGACTGATGCCTCTGCAGCAGACGACTTTTGAAAACGTTGTGACAAAAAGAAGAAATTGCTCAAAACAAGCAATTTCTCCTTTTGCCACAATGTTTTCAACTCCTTTTAATGATTAAACTTTCCTTTATAAAAAATATAACATAATCTTGCCCAGTATGTTTTCAAAGTCATCTGCTGTAGTTGTGTTGTATGTGGGAAAGAGTTAACCCTTTCATGCATACAACAATACTACCGCAGACGTTTTTAAAACATCTTGGTAAACATATGGAAAATCTCTACAAAAGAAAGGATAACTAGAAAGGTTGTTTTTATGAAAAAACATATGTCTCCCCATTGCAGTTTGTCAATGACTATTAAAATATTGAACAAGGGGAGATAACTTTGCAACGAAGTAGCCCAGAGTTATAATTCTTGCAAGGTGCACAACTTCACATTGCCATCTATCTATATTCCAAGTTTCAATAAATTCCTTTAAGTACTTTCTTAGTTCTGCTCTGGAGAAAGTTTACACTATTAAAATATTGAACAAGGGGAGATAAATCATAATTATTGCAAGGTGCACAACTTCACATTGCCATCTATCTAAATTCCAAGTTTCAATAAATTCCTTCAAGTAGTTTCTGAGTTCTACTCTGGACAAAGTTTACACTATTAAAATATTGAACAAGGGGGAGATAACTCATAATTATTGCAAGGTGCACAACTTCACATTGCCATCTATCTATGTTTCAAGTTTCAATAAATTCCTTCAAGTAGTTTCTGAGTTCTGCTCTGGACAAAGTTTACACTATTAAAATATTGAACAAGGGGGAGATAACTCATAATTATTGCAAGGTGCACAACTTCACATTGCCATCTATCTATATTCCAAGTTTCAATAAATTCCTTCAAGTAGTTTCTGAGTTCTGCTCTGGACAAAGTTTTCACAATTAAAATATTGAACAAGGGGGAGATAACTCCGTTATGGTCGGAACATGGGTTCTGCACATCGCCTTCGTGAGGTGAACATCTGACACAAGTTTCATGAAAATCCTTCAAGCCGTTTTGGAGATATGGAGCGGACACGAAAAACAGGCTCAAACCTTTGACCTTCAAGCCTGACCTTGACCTTGAACCGGTATGGTCGGAACATGGGTTCTGCACATCGCCTTCGTGAGGTGAACATCTGACACAAGTTTCATGAAAATTCTTCAAGCCGTTTTGGAGATATGGAGCGGACACGAAATTAAGGCTCAAACCTTTGACCTTCAAGTCTGACCTTGACATTGAACCTGTATGGTCGGAACATGGGTTCTGCACATCGCCTTCATGAGGTGAACATCTGACACAAGTTTCATGAAAATCCTTCAAGCCGTCTTGGAGATATGGAGCGGACACGATTTCGGACAGACGGACAGACAGACGGACAGACAGACAGACAGACAGACAGACGCCCAGGACAAAAACAATATATCTCCCCTGTATACAGGGGGAGACATAATAATTGAATCAAGTGAAACACATTGTGTAAAAAAGGTGGAAATTAAGAGCAATTTCTTCTTTTTGTCACTATGTTTTCGAAATACATCTGTGGCAGCAATTCGGAAAGGGTTAAAATGTGTGGAAAATTCATAATTTATCTACTGTAGGGAAAGTTCAAAGCAAGATTTTTGTCTATCAAAGAGGGACCCATAATTATATAACTAACAAAGTCGCTAAGTGGAAGCCAATAATAGCCAACAAATATCACATCTGTCCGGTTCCATAGATATTCTGAGACTGAGTTGTATGCAGGGTACCGTCTACTGAAAAAATAAAAATTAAGTTATGTATGATTTACTTTAAATCTTATATGGTCAAAAAAGCTAATGCATTTGACACTTTCCTACTTGTAGACACTATTTGACACATAAACATTTACAACAGCCATATTTGGAAAATGTTGTTAATAAAGGAGAATTTGCTTATCTTGAGCAATTTATCCTTTTAACACAATGTTTTGTAACTCTTTTTTTTTCAAAAATTAAACAAGATATTTTCAAAGTTGTCTGCTGCAGATGTTTAGTATGTGGAAAAGGGTTAACTATTTTCCCAGTGGTATGTGGGTCTAAATTAAATCAAGGCCAGAAGTTTTGAATAAGTTTTTTAAATGTTTTAAGAGCTATTCTCCTTTTCCCATGACGTTTTCAATACTATACATAAAGTGCATGTCCAAATTTTCAGCGGTGCTGTATGCTGCTGTTCTGAAAGCTGATGACTCCATGCATGTTATATTTTGTTTTGTTTGTATATACATGTAGTTACTTAATCAAAATCAATCTTGTGTTTAATGATAATAATATTACATTACAATATATATTATTATTTTATAATTTGTATGCCAGTGATGGCCCATGATTGGAAAAATAAAATTATTCTATTCTATTCTATTCTATTCTATCGGTGACTGGGTCAACACTTTACCACTCGACAAACAAATCGACATCAGGCAACATCAAAATAATCAAGACAAAAATGTTATAGTCTCTTTAAATAGAAATCTTTATTAACCCTTTCCCACATACATCAAATCTTTGAATGAATGAATGAATGTATATTGTTTTATGGCGCATCGACAGCTAAGGTCATTTAGCGCTCATTTAAATTTTATTATTCATGTTCCCTGGGTGAACAAACCAGTACTAGGCTAGAAAATGTGCCTTGCCCAAGGGTACTCCACTATGACTCAAATCTTTGAAAATGTGTAGGTAAAAGCACAGAAAAAACTTTTTTAAAGAAAGAACAATAATTGAATAGAGTTGAAAACATGGTGACAAAACGAGAAATTGCTCGTTTTGAGCAATCTCTACTTTTGTCTCGATGTTTTCAAAAAGCTGTCTGCTGCAGAGGCATCAGAAAGCGTCTATATGAGGGTAAGTGTTAAATTATCTCCCTGAAGAATATTGCAGAGTCAAAAGATATCATTTGTCAGAAAGATTTCAAACAGTATTTCAGTCATATCACAGCGTTTTTCTGAGTGAATTTCTTCTTTTGTCTCGATGTTTTCAAAAAGCTGTCTGCTGCAGAGGCGTCAGAAAGCATCTTATGGCAGACACACTAACCAACTACACCACTGAGGCAGTCGTTAAAAGCTTTTACCCTGCTATTTTGAAAGCAGAAGACAACATAAACAGCATACAAGTGTCTGGGTTAAAAGTCCTACTAATTCATTGCTTGGAGCCCAGGGGCTACCACATATAGCATAAGCCTAGTGGATTATTAAAAATTCTAGAAATATTTAGGACGAGTGATTTGTTGTATTGCTATTCAAGTGTTTACTTATCCATATGTTTAACCATTTCCCATATACAGATGCCTTCTGATGCCTCTTTAAGCAGACATCTTTAGAAGACATAATTGCAAAAAGAAAAAATGTTCATGATGCGCAATTTCACCTTTGGCCAAAATGTTTTCAACTATATTCTTAAATTGTTAATATGAACGTTTTTCTTTATTTCTCTCCAGATGAATTCAAAGCCCTCTACTGCGGATTTGTTGTATACAGGAAACGGGTTTAAAGTTGAATTCTTCTTAATGCATGCATGTGCTGTATTTTTTTTTAAATTTGGCAGTAATTCTAATATACGTAAATGGCCAAAACAGCTAATTAGGCATTCAACCCTTTCCCACAAACAACATTTCTGCAGCAGACGACTTTGAAAACATGGTGACAAAAACCTGAAAATCTTCATAAAAGATAGCTTAATTGTTAAGTAAAGTTGAAAACATTGTGGCCAAAGGGGAAATTGCTCATCATGAGCAATTTCCCCTTTGGCCACAATGTTTTCAAAAGTCGTCTGCTGCTCTTGTGTAAAAATGCGTCTGCAGGTGGGGAAAGGGTTAAATTAAAATTTAAAAAAAGTAAGTGATTATTAACCTGGATTAATCCAAACATTTCGTTGTGTCAAAGGATCACTGAGCTGCATTGTAACAGGACGATGTTGGATGTTGTCTGTGGACTCTCTCAGGTTCAAGCCCTGGCTAGAGTGGGACCAGGACTGGAACTGCTGGGGCCACGTATTGGACCGGCCATCCTGCGAATAGAGTAATCACATTTACCCACTTTCACTCATACAAACGATATCTAAAACCTTTTCTGAAGATCTGTGAAATATTGTGGGAAAAAGGAGACTTCTGATGGTTTATATGTTACATGTTTTTCCTTTAATAGATGTTTTCAAAGCAGAGGATTCTAAAAATATATCATCAGGTAAACAGTAACCCTTTCCCTCATTCGACAATTCTGCTGCAGACAACTTTGGACATATTTTGCCAAAAAATAGAAAATCTCTATAATTGAATGGATAACCTATGACTAAAAGTTGAAAAAATTGCTTGTTTTGAGCAATTTCTTCTTTTGTCACAATGTTTTCAAAAAGCTGTCTGCTGCAGAGGCGTCAAAAAGCGTCTACATGAGGGAAAGGGTTAAACCAATACAGCACACTAACTTTGAAGAAAGTCCAATAAGATCTTACACAACCTTTCCTCATGTGAATAAAAGAAAGACAACTCTAAAACATGTTCCTGTATATATCTAGAATATAATGTCAGTGACCTCCAAAATATAACGTCCGTGAAGGTGAAGGTGAAGGTCACAGTGACGTAATTATGGTACAAGACACATCATTTTAAGACACAATTCGGTAACTCAAGTTGTGATAACAGAAGATATGACCAAGACAAGATTTATCTTTAAATGGGGGGTCAGAGGTCAAGGTGAAGGTCACAGTGACGTAATTATGGTACAAGACACATCATTTTAAGACACAATTCGGTAACTCAAGTTGTGATAACAAGATATGACCAAGACAAGATTTATCTTTAAATGGGGGGTCAGAGGTCAAGGTGAAGGTCAAAGCGACCGAAATTATGATAGACGGCACATGTACTGTCCAAGATGCATCTTAATTAACAGTTTCTTCTTTTGTCACAATGTCCTCAAAAATCGTCTGCTGCAAAGAGTACCAGAAAGCCAATGAATATGGAAATTGGTTAAGTTTGGTAGATTCTGACATAATGGCCAAAATAAAACTACTCCAAAAATAAGAACTCATACTGTGCATTAATTCACAAGGAAATATACTTTTACCAGTAGATCCTCTAGACTATGATGTTTAACATCTCCGGATCTATCGTCCTTTCTAAAGGCAGCAAGTGTATCTTCATGATTAAAGAAACTGAAAATATAACAACATGAGATTTAGATAATCTCTCTTTAACTCTTTGTCAAAAAATAGAAAATCTCTATTATTGATTGATTGCCGTTTTTAACAATTTCTCAGTCATAGCACGGCGGCCAGTTCACCTACTCATGTGTTTCCTGGTTTTCTCGAACCAGTACTCCACACAACAATCTTCCCAAGCAACTGGTTGCTTTTCCACCTAGACTTAGCCCATTGGTGGAAGACAAATGACGCATGTCGCAATGACTTTTGTCAAACATCGGAAAGAAAGTTGGTCGAGTCGGGATTCAAACTCACAAACCCTGGATTGACAGCCAGCGTCAATACCGACTGAGCTACGGGGACTCGGCCTCTATTATGGAACGGATAACCTATGTCTAAAAGTGGAAAACATAGTGACAAAAGAAGAAATTGCTCAAAACGAGCAATTTCTTCTTTTGCCACAATGTTTTCCACTTTTAGTCATAGGTTATCCGTTCAATAATAGAGATTTTCTATTTTTTGACAAGATATGTTCAAGGTCGTCTGCTGCAGAATTATTGTATGAGGGAAAGGGTTAATTTTACTAATACAATATTTCTAGTTTTTTGCTTTAAACCTTTCATGCATACAACAAAACTACCGCAGACCTCTTTAAAACATCTCGGTAAACATATGGAAAATCTCGTTTGTGGGAAAGGGTTAATTAGTCTAGAGTTCCTACCAATAATATTATGCCATATACACCAATAATGGCCCTTTGGATATGCTATAGCAAGCAAAGTGCTATAGAGACAACAATAATTACGTTGGCGCCCTTTTGATGTGCTATAGCAAGCAAAGGGCTATAGAGACAACCATTTTGTGGACCAAGCCAGGTTAACCTTTCAAACCCCGAAAGTGCATAAAATTCATCATTAATTATGGATTGATTCCAAGAATCAAGATGTAGTGGTCCGTTGTAGAGTTAAATCAATTGTATATATTTACTAATTTACTACAATACGCCGGTTTTACCAAACTAATGTTATGTATACTAATTATTACACCACTGCAAATTGCCATCGTTAGTTTGTGCCATAACTTTTTAATAACTATAGCATACGAGTACCAGTCTGCTCTTTTATCAGCTATATAACCGATTTGTCGCCTATGATTTTACATTGCAAATATCATATTCTTCAAACACAAAATTAGCTGTGTATTATTAAATGTAATTATTCGGCTCCCCCAAACTGTCAAATCAAATAAACAATTGTAATGTAATGTATGTTGACAAATGAAAATATTATTTTGCGATAAAGCAAGACTGTCACATTATACACCCATCAGGGAGCCGTAACGCCTGTGTCTAAGGCGATCTGGACTGGATTTGGTACTAAGTTGAGATATTTTGCCTATAATCAGTGGGCCCAAGCTTAACCCTTATCTACTTACAAATGAATTTCGATACACCTATAGCAGATGACACTTCAAATTGTTACAACAAAACCAGAAATTGATCATAATTAGCAATTTTTCCTTTTGCAAAAATCTTTTCAGCTCTATTCAATATTATGAGCTTTGTCAATATTTTCACCTGGATGTTTTTAAAGTCGTCTGTTACTGATTTTTTGCATGGTTTATAACAAGAGGCCCAAGAGGGCCGGTATCGCTCCACTGCCATTTGGCAAAAATTAAATCTCCAAACAGCCCCGCCCCCTAGTGGCCATGTTTTTTGACCAATCAACATTGCTTGAAGGATTCTGATAGAGGGTCACCCTAGGATTTTTTAAGATTTCACTTTAGCCATATAAGGCAAAATTGCCCCCGCCTCCTGGCGGCCATAGTTTTTGACCAATCTACAAGGCTTGAAGGAATCTGATAGAGGGTCACCCTAGGAACATTTCTACAAAATTATTTGAAAATCGGCCTGACACTTTCGGAGGAGAAGATTTTTTAAGGTTTCACTATAGCCATATAATGAAAAATAGCCCCGCCCTCTGGCGGCCATGTTTTTCGACCAATCAACATGGCTTGAAGGAATCTGTTAGAGGGTCTCCCAAGAAACATTTCTACAGAATTATTTGAAAATTGGCCAAACACTTTTAGAGAAGAATTTTTTTTAAGTTTTCACTATAGCTATATAAGGCAAAATAGCCCCCCGGCGGCCATTTTCTTCGACCAATCAACTTGGCTTGAAGGAACCTGATAGAGGGTCACCCAAGGAACATTTCTACACAATTATTTGAAAATCGGGCTGACACTTTCGGAGGAGAAGATGTTTTAAGTTTTCACTATTTTTTTCTTCCGGTTGCAATGGAAACCAGAATTTTGCATGGATCCAAAAAATTTAAAGGAATTTAGGAGATGACATTGAAAGCTGTCCTGATTGAGAGGATGCTTCCTATGAAGTTTCATCCCAATCGGTCAAGTGGTTAGGGAGGAGAAGTCGTTTGAAGCAAAAAGTTTAAGGACGCACGCACAATCACAATTCGCCATGATATAAGCTCGACTGGATAATAATTTCTCCATTACCTATATCAGGTAAGCTTCTAAAAATACTAACTGTTTCAACTAAAATATTTCATCATATTCTCATTTTTTCCATTTCCCACATTGTTTGGAACAAAATGTTTCTTGGATAGGCACGAAATGTCTGTATCAGGAATAGGGTTAATATACAACACATACCTGTTTTCCATGTTTTGATATTGTGACATCATATGGAACTGATCTCCGACCGAGGAATCATCGCTCATATCATCTGAATCTAAAATACCAGACCACGGAAAGCCTCCCACTGTCTCCATCCTGATAGAGAAAAACAACAATTCATGCTTCTACAACAAGTTATCTTCAACCCTTTCTTACATACAACAAATCTGCAGCAAACAACTTTGAAAACATACCAGAAGAAAAATGGAAACTCCTTTCTTATTTTGTCGACATGTTTTCAAAAATCCGTCTGCTGCAGAGGCATCAGGAGCATCAACAACAAGTTATCTTCATCCTTTCCCACTGGAGCAAAGTTAACAAGATTTCCCTTCAATTTGGCCAAGTGGCCTAGTTTCTGACACAATATGACCCATAATCAAACTTGTCCTAGATATCATTCAAACAAACATGCTGATGCAAAAATTGCGGCCTCTAGAGTGTTAACAAGATTTTCCTTCAATTTGACCTAGTGACCTACTTTTTGGTCCAACATGAACCATGTTCGTACTTGACTTACATATCATCAAGTCAAACATTCTGATAAAGTTTTTTTCAACAGGCTCAAGTTGAAAATGTGGCCTCCAACGCATTAACAAGATTTTCCTTCAATTTGACCTAGTGACCTAGTTTTTGACCTCATGCATATGGCCAAGTTTCGAACTTGTACATGATTTGCTGGAGATGAATGTTCAGATAAACGTTCATGAAAATCGGATGCAAAATGCAGCCTGTAGAGTGTTAACAAGGCAAATGTAGGCAACGCATGAAGCTCACTGCACGTCGGATGGATGCCGGACAAAATGTGATCACAATAGCTCACAACAGGTGAGCTAAAGACAAGTATCAGGCAACCCTAATAGGGTTTCTAGATCCAGAGACAGCATATCTCTCAAATACATTGATTAATTAGAATTTAATGCTATTTTCAACAGTTAGTTATATCAAGGTGGCAAGTTCACATAACCATGTGTTTCCTGGCTCACTCGCAAGAATTCCACTCAGCATTCTGGCAACCTTCTTCCATAGACTGTCAGCCCATTGGTGGAAGACACATGACTTTCCTCACAATGGTTTTTTGTTCAATCATCGAAAGAATGATGGCGGAGCAAAGTTTCGAATGCATGAACCCTAGATCAATAGTCCTTGTTGTTACTGACAAGGCAGCTCGACCTAGGTCAATTGTACTATCAAGTCAATACATGTAGTTTGAAGAAATGAAATTAACCCTTTACCTCATACGACAATTCTGAAGCAGACGACTTTTGAATGGATAACCTATGACGAAAAGTGGAAAACATTGTGGCAAAAGGAGAAATTGCATGTTTTGAGCAATTTCTCCTTTTGTCACTATGTTTTCAAAAAGCCGTCTGCTGCAGAGGCGTCAGAAAGCGTCTATATGAGGGAAAGGGTTAATAGACTTCAAGTCATTGAACACTGTAAAAGACTGGGGGGCAGCATCATTTCACAAGAATATAGTTCACTGATACAGGCCAATCAACCGCTAGAAGTCTTTCCCTCATACAAAAAATCTGCAGTAGACAACTTTAAAAACACCTGCACAAAAATATGGAAAACCTATAAAATTGACAGAAAAGAGTTGAAAACACTGTATCAAAAGGAGAAATTGCTCATCATGAGCAATTTCCTCTTTTGCCACAATGTTTTCAAAACTGGTACGCTACATGGGCGTTAGAAAGTGTCTACAATTGGGAAAGGGTTAATGATGCAAGAAAAGGAGAAGCTCAAAGCTGCAAAAAGGATTGTTTGCTTATGGAGATATCCATTCAGAAGACCCTTATTGCCTACAGATTTATGTGAAATTGATAGATGGCCTTTTTTCTTGTAGTAAAGTTGTAAGCCCATATGACTTTCAAATTCAATGCTTTATTTTGCAGACTGGTGTACATCTAGTGACAACCATTTTGCAGACTGGTGTACAGATAGTGACAACCATTTTGCAGACTGGTGTACATCTAGTGACAACCATTTTGCAGACTGGTGTACATCTAGTAACAACCATTTCGCGGGGAGCCATTGAACAAATTTCTTAAGAACAACAGCCTTTTCTCTTTTGTCTAATGTGTTGCTAGTTTGGCTCAACATATCACACGATGGATTTATTTTTAGATTAAGTGGGGTTTTTCTGTTTATGTTTGAAAAGTGCTTTAGACAAGGGATATTTCAAATCTCCTACTTGATACTTAAACCCAATGTCCACATCTCAGTGAGGCGATTCTTTTGAATAGGGTTTGGTTGAGTCATAAGAGAAATATAGGTGGGAAAACACCAATTTACATCTCCTTGGTGAGAAACGACCAATTTACTTCTCCTTGGTGGGAAAACACCAATTTACTTCTCCTTGGTGGGAAAAGACCAGTTTACTAAGCCTTATCTAGTCCTATTTATGATGTTCTCAACTTTGACCAATGAGGTGATGAACCAACAAGAGGACAATCATGGTCCTTTATTGCTCACCTGATTTAACAGAAGTTAAAATAAAGTTTGAATAATCTTGGTAGAGTGTCACTGAGGGAAAATTATTTTGAATTTGGTTCATTGGTTAAGAAGGAGAAGGTGTTTGTAGGAAATTATGAATGGACCGAAAGATGGACAGACGATGATGACGCAAGACGGTGAGATGGTGATCACAATAGCATACCCCGCACTTCATGCTCAGGTAAGCTTAAAAAACATACCCAGGTCCAGCCAGGTTGTTGACAGGCAAAGCTCTGTTAAGTTTTGGGTCAGGGAAGCCAAGATTGTAGGCCTGAAACTGAGCAGCTCCACCAGGGGGCAGGGTCATCGCAGGTCGAGGCCCATTGTTGTAAGGATGTTGAACCGGTGGGCCAGAGAAGTCATACGAGAATTGCGGTAATGACTGACCACCTGTAGGAATTCATTTCATTAACTCTTTCAGCGCTCGAATTGTTTAAAATAGATTCTTCCATGTTCAAAATTGGGTGTCTCCGATTATCATGTAATAACAGTTTGGACTTTTTGATAACTAAAAGACAAACACTGCTGATTTCAGGTGAGACAGCTTGTTACGAGCTGACTCACCTGAATCAGCATTGTTTGCAAAAACCTCAATATTGCCTTTGGCGCTGAAAGAGTTAACCCTTTCCCACATACAGACACCTCTGCAACTGCAAAGTGACTTTTAAAAACATTGTAAGAAAAGAAAAAAAACTCTTTTCAATAGTCACACTTTCATTAACCCTTTCCCTCATATAAACGCTTTCGGACGCCTCTGCAGCCGACGGCTTTTTGAAAACATAGTGACAAAAGAAGAAATTGCACAAAACGTGCAATTTCTCCTTTTTGCCACAATGTTTTCAACTTTTAGTCATAGGTTATCCATTCAATTATGGAGATTTTCTATGTTTTGACAAAATACGTTCAAAGTCGTCTGCTGCAGAATTGTCGTATGAGGGAAAGGGTTAAGAGAGATGTTCAACATTGTTTACAAGATGTTTCCCAAGTCGCCTGCAGCAGATTTGTTGTATGTTGGAAAGTGTTAATTAATTATAGATGGAAGAATGAACAAAAACCTGGTAGATTAGATCTATGTTGATAAGGATAGGTCTTGTGACCCTGATGTGTAAAGCGATGCTTTAGAATAAATATTTAAAGTTTCATAACAATTGGATAAGAGATGAGGTTGCAAGAGCGATGACGTTGTTGGGACACAAATTCAGTCACTGTAACCTTGACCTTTGACAAAGGGCAGTGAAACGCAAACTCGTACAAGATGTGATGCTTGTAAACAAATGTATCGCGTTTTACAACAAACAAATTAAAAATTAACGCTAGAGTAATGACATTGTTATGATACATATATCCCCTTGATGACCTCAAGAGTGGATAATTAACCCTTTCCCACCTGCAGATGCATTTTGACGCAATAGCAGCAAACGACTTTTGAAAACATTGTGGCCAAAGGTTAAATTGCTCATGATGAGCAATTTCTCCTTTGGCCACAATTTTTTCAACTTTATTTAACAATTAAGCTATGTTTTAAGGAGATTTTTCAGGTTTTTAACACTGTTTTTTCAAAGTCGTCTGCTCCAGATTTGTTGTATGTGGGGAAAGGGTTAAGAATGAATAAATACCTGGCAAACTTGCTCTATGTTGATAAGGCCAGGTATTGTGACCCTGGTGAGTGAAGCCACTCAAATCTATAGAACCCTCCGACCTTCTCTGGGATTGATTCCTCATTCCACCGGTTCCATCCAGACTGGAATCAGACACCGCAGAACTCGGGCCACTATTATGCTGACTGTTTCCCTGTAACTGTAGAACGGGATTGGAGCTGGTGACCTCTGGGATTGTTTCCATTCCCAGGCCATTCAGTCCAGATCCGGACAACAGATTAATCACACTCTCTAGTTCTTCTTGTGAGGCAACTTGTCCATCAATGAGATGTTGTTCTGAAAGGTTAGAGACCTGATAAAGTAAACTGGTATTTGTACCACATTATCTCTCAGCTTTTTAAACCGTATTTAAACATACAAAATTAGGTTCTGGTGGCAAATGATAATTTTAACCTTTTTCCACTTCAGGCGATTTTTACGCCTCAGCAGCAGATGTCTTTTGGAGAAATGGTGAAATTGCTCATCATGAACGATTTCTACCTTTGCCAAAATCTTTTCGACTTCATCAAATAATTGTTCTTTCATTTATAGAGTTTCCATAGTTTTGTCTAGCATTTTTCCAAGTTGTCTGCTGCAGATGTGTTGTTTGTGGGAAAAGGGTTAAAACTTCTGTTGTAGGAACTCAAAATAACTTCACACTGAGACGATTCTTTTGAGTATCTATAACATTGGCTTCTGATGGCATATAATAAATTGAAGAACTTTAAATATTGTGAGGCAGCTTTCCCATCTACACTGGTTGCAAATACCCTGTGGTCTTCTTTTGGTAGTGCACAGATCAAATGTTCCTACCACTATCCCCTATTTTCATTCCTACTTAAAACATATTTATAGAACGTATTATGAAAGATAAACAAAATAGCTTAACCCTTTCCCTCATACGACAATTCTGCAGCAGACGACTTTGAACGTATTTTGTCAAAACATAGAAAATCTCCATAATTGAATGGATAACCTATGACAAAAAGTGGAAAACATTGTGGCAAAAGGAGAAATTGCACGTTTTGTGCAATTTCTTCTTTTGTCACTATGTTTTCAAAAAGTCGTCTGCTGCAAAGGCGTCAAAAAGCGTCTATATGATGGAAAGGGTTAAATATACAAGTACTAATCAAAATTTTAACAAGAGTTGTCGGATGACAATATACCTCGCCTATCAGGGCCATCGTTTATCAGGGCCTACTTCAGAACAGTTATAGCATTAGGTAAAGTCACACAGTATCACCTATTGCAAGATAATACACCTTCTCAATACTTGCATGCAAATGTTAACCAAGTCCATACAGGCCCTTTTAGGCCTTTTAAATCTAATGATCCTGAATAAGTGTGCGAAGTTTCAAAGCAACAGCATACACAGTGTCTGTTTGACCAAAATTCTAAGTCCAAATAGGGGCACAATTCAGTCAAAATCCATTCTAAAGTTATGGGATTTAACATACAAGGTCATCTAATGACTCTGAATAAGTGTGTGAAGTTTCAAAGCAACAGCATACACAGTGTCTGAGAAAAGGCCTTGCACGCAAAGGTTTGACCAAAATTCTAAGTCCAAAAAGGGGCACAATTCAGTCAAAAACCATTTCAGAGTTATGGGACTTGACATAAAAGGTCATCTAATGACCCTGAATGAGTGTGTGAAGTTTCAAAGCAACAGCATACACAGTGTCTGAGAAAAGGCCTTGCACGCAAAGGTTTGACCAAATTTCTAAGTCCAAAAAGGGGCACAATTCAGTCAAAATCCATTCCAGAGTTATGGGAATTGACATACAAGGTCCCCTAATGACCCTGAATAAGTGTGTGAAGTTTGAAAGCAACAGCATACACAGTGTCTGAGAAAAGGCCTTGCACGCAAAGGTTTGACCAAAATTCTAAGTCCAAAAAGGGGCACAATTCAGTCAAAATCCATTCCAGAGTTATGGGACTTGACATACAAGGTCCCCTAATGATCCTGAATAAGTGTGTGAAGTTTCAAAGCAACAGCATTCACAGTGTCTGAGAAAAGGCCTTGCACGCAAAGGTTTGACCAAGCTGGCAAAGCGGACGCCAACGCGGACGCCGGGGTGATAACATAAGCTCCCCTATTTCTTCGAATAGGCGAGCTAAAAACTATTATAATCTAAATTTGAGGAGAAACTGTTGTGGATAAAGAAGAAATTACTCATTTTGAGCAATATCTTGTTTTGTCTCATTGTTTTCTAAAGTCTTGCTGCAGTGACATCAAACTGCGTCTACAAATGGAAAATGATTAAATAGTTATTCTAAACTATTCTGGATTACCTAAACTAATGGCACTCTTGGGTGACTTGTCATTGTCTTGAGTCTTGGATTTCTCATCAGCAGACACTTCCGATTGGTTTGGGTCCAGCCCAAGTTGTATCAGAACATCTGATTGGTTGTTCGAAGTCATGTGACTTTGAGCCTTCATCTCATTGGATAGTTTGTCCGTTTCTTGACTTGCCTCATCAGTATTGTGCTGTCCAATGTCAACATAAAAAGAACTATTTCCTTCTTCAGGGGAGTTTTTTCTCTCAAACAGAGAAAATAGTGACGCCTTAAATGAACCCTGTTTTTGTGACTTAGGAGATCCAATATTAGAATTGACGGATGATTTTTTGTGTCCAATATTACGTGTGGGTGATTGGCGAGAGGTTGCATATTTGTTCAGCTCTAAAGCTTTCATCTGGTGAAGGAGGTCTCTATTCTCTTGGCAATCACTTGAGGCAGCGAGGTGATTTATCACCATGGAAACTGAATTGGAACACATTTGGTGATACTCGGCTTGAAGTTTTATAAACAGCAAAAGGCACCTGCATAACATCTGAAACAAGAAAATTACAAATATCAATTATCCTAACCCTTTCAAAGGTCATTTTAGGCTATAGAGTTGTGGCTTTAAAAACATCTGATTGAAAAGTTTTCATCACAATGAAAATTTGAATCAAATATCTGGAAAAGATTAAAAACTTTTGTGGAATTTACTCAAAATGGATAATTTCTCCTTTACCCGTAATCTTTTTCAGATAGGTGTGAATTTTGTCCACAAGCCGAAATTAAATAGTGTGCAGAATGATACCATAAAATGTTTGACGTTTTTTATTGTGGATTACATTTTTCGCTTCACTATTCTTATTTCTGAAATTTCTATAGAAAGCTTGTCATATTGACTTTTGAGAATTATCGGTAAGAATTAATGGCTGAGACAGGACTCAAATTTGCTACCCCTGGTGAATAGTTAAAATCATTGTGGCAAAATGAGAAACTGCTAAGATGTTGAAAGTCTACTGCTATTTACCTGCACCTGTGCAGACGAGATTTCCTCCGTTTCATTCTTCTGAATCTGTAAACCAGCTAACAGATTCTCCATTTCTTTAAGTCGTCCGAGGACCAGCTCCGACTTACTACAACCAAACACTGGACCCTGCAGTGCCATTAAATCTCTTGTTATGCCACCCAGCTGGGTACCTGAGAGTGTGCTACACATCATATAAAGCAACTGGGAGCCAGCTCCGTCAAACAAATGCCACGCATTTTTGAAATCTCCGACAACATTTCTGCTCTGTCCTCCATCCTCGTTTACTTTTTTCTTTACACTAGCACCACCACCTGGTGGTAAGTGACTGCCAGAGTCCATTCTGAGTGAGAATTCAGTCAAATATTACAGTGCAAACTCGGAATACATTGTTTTGAATCCGGAACACACCATTATATTTTTGTTGGAACACAACTTACAGGCGAATTAAAGAACCTACAATGTGTAGTAGCACTGCTGGTGTCAATTGTTTTCATGTTTGTCAGTATGACTATGTTAATGATCAGTTTATATCGATAAATAATAAATTCATTGAATCAGTTATCTGATGTCTTGTATTAAACTGTGTGGAACAATATGCAGCAACACTCTTGATGAAGAACTGCAGCTGTATTTTGATGCAGTGTTGTCATAAATTGCTCTTCAAACATTTATATTCCATCAACTGAAAAGACACATAAAACAATTTTCAATGATTTTAAACCTTTCCCTCATGTAGAATTTCTGACGCAAAGTGCAGCAGACGACTTTTGGAAACATTGTGGCAAAAGAATAATTTGTTCATGATGAGCAAATTATCGTTTTGCCACAATGTTCTCAACTTTATTCAATAATTTTAATGTCATGTGTAGAGATTTTCCAAAGTTTTGCCAAGATGTTTTAAAAATTTCGTCTGCTGAAGATTTGTCTACACACACAATATATTCATCCCTTTATCTCATAGAAATGGCTTTTAACAATAAATGGGAGCCGTTTTGGTTAACCAAATACTTAATATAGACGCTTTCTGATGCCTCTGCAGCAGATGGCTTTTTGAAAACATAGTGACAAAAGAAGAAATTGCTCAAAACGAGCAATTTCTCCTTTTGTCACAATGTTTTCGACTTTCAGTCATAGGTCATCCATTAAATTATAGAGATTTTCTATTTATTGACAAAATATGTTCAAAGTCGTCTGCTGCAGAATTGGCGTATGAGGGAAAGGGTTAAAGCTGCATTGAAATCAAAGATAATGATCTATTTGTAACAGCATGGAAAACGTGACACCGTAACCCTTTCCCTTATATAGACGCTTTCTGACGCCTCTGCAGCTTACAGCTTTTTGAAAACATAATGACAAAAGAAGAAATTGCTCAAAACGAGCAATTTCTCCTTTTGCCACAATGTTTTCCACTTTTAGGTTATCCATTCAATTATAGAGATTTTCTATGTTTTGACAAAATATGTTCAAAGTCGTCTGCTGCAGAATTGTCATATGAGGGAAAGGGTTAAAGTTAAATGGTGTGACAATATCCAGAAACAGTTTTTACCCAATATTTCCCTTTCTAGAGCCCACAATGATCAGTTCAATGATTCAGAGTCTGACTCACAGTCAACACACGCTCAGATTGTACATTTTTCCTTCATCACTAGGAGTCCAAATCAGAAATATCATGAAATTGGTTTCAAACACTCACAGGCACTTACATTGTACGTGTCAGGAGTTCAAATTTGTCAACATGACTTAACCCTTTCCCTCATACAGACGCTTTCTGATGCCTCTGCAGCAGATGGCTTTTTGAAAACATAGTGACAACAGAAGAAATTGCTCAAAACAAGCAATTTCTCCTTTTGCCACAATGTTTTCCACTTTTAGTCATAGCTAGGTTATCCATTCAATTATAGAGATTTTCTATGGTTTGAAAAAATATGTTCAAAGTCGTCTGCTGCAGAATTGTCGTATGAGGGAAAGGGTTAACTCATTCCCACATGTATACGTTTACAACGGTTAAGTCTGCAGCAGACGACTTTACAATAATCTGGGGGTTAATAATGCGTTCTCTCTCTCAAGATATAAAGTCAATAAATAAGATTAGTGTAGGAAAAGGAGAAATGGCTCAAGATGATTTACATTGTATTTCTTCTTTCTCTGGTGTGGCGAAACCCGTCTTCATATTATGAACAAGAGCGCCAAAAGTCACAAAAGTGTGGAGTGACTAAGAAACGTGGTTAGTTATCGAACCTGACCAAGATATTCTGCCCATCAATATATTGTCTAAATTGGTGATGATCAAATACAATGATTCAAGCGATTCAAGCGATATGGCTGATTAAAGCACTTGTCCGAGATATTATGCCCATACACATTCTGACTAAATTTAGTGATGATTTGATAAAAGCTTCAAAAGTTATTGATGGGACAAGACCAATTAGAGGTAATTTCTATAATTAAGGGTCAATAACTCTCCAGTGAATGAAGCAATATGAACTTTTCCGAGATATTTTGCCAATACACATTCTGACCAAATTTGGTGGTAACAGGACAAAGGCTTTTTAAGTTATTGATCGGACAAGACCGATTTTAGGTAATTTCTGTCATTAAAGGTTGATAACTCTAGAGTGACTAGAGCAATATGGCTGGTTGTACAACTTGTTTGAGATACTATGCCCATACACATTCTGGCTAAATTTGGTGATGATTGGATAAAGGCTTCTAAAGTTATTTAGCTGACAAGACCAATTTTAGGTAATTTTTATAATTAAAGGGCAATTACTTTTGATTGACTAAAGCGATATGGCTACTTATTGAACTTGTCCAAGATATTATCCCAATACACATTCTGATAAAATTTAGTGATGATTGGATAAAGACTTCTAAAGCTTTTAAGCTGACAAGACCAATTTTAGGTAATTTCTATAATTAAAGGGCGTCAGATTGCATCTACAACTGGGAAAGGGTAATATTATGTTGCAGTTGTGATACCTCAGTTTGTATTGTACAACCAGGAGTGTGGGAAGAATTATATCTTGTGAGACTGAAGGTCAATTAAGACATAGATTGTTACATAGATTGTTACAAGCTCCGAGTAGTTCAATCCAAGATATATCTAATGTGACGTAATTTTCTTTTTATTATATATATAGTTTAAAACTTATAAAGACTGAAAACCGAAACAAGTATATAGATTCAAATAAATTAATACTGTAATTTAGCGATGGCAACGGTTACCGATATTACTAACCGGTTACTCGGTTAACCGTATAAATACATAGACAATAAATATTCACTTGCTTCCAGGTTTTGTTAGTGTTGTTGTTGTTTTAACTCGCATTTCCCGGTCATATATAAATCAGACTAGAACGTCGTTATTGGAACGTTTTCATTCATGTCAACAATTTTTCTAATTTTACTTTTTTAATTTACAGTTAAGAAAATATTACTATGTATAATTGAATAATTGTCATGAATGAAATCATTCCGTTAATTTCTGCCTTTATAAGACATCGAAGTTTTTTTAAAAGAAACAAACGTCCTTTAATTGACAATTATTTGAATCACACTACACAAACAAACGGTCATCAATAAAATTGAGTGCCGCTGTTTTCGCAGTTATGCAAAGACTCCCGATCGAGGTGTGAATAATTAACCTCTCTGGTCAGTTACGTGTGACAAATTGAAAAGAACAAAAGGTGAAACACAACTGTGTATATATTTGATCTTTTTTTCGGAGTACTCGGTTACCTAAATTACTAACGATTATTCGAAAAACATACGGTTAACCGAGTAACCGATTAATCGTTGCCATCCCTACTGTAATTACAATTTGTTTAAGGTGAAATGAAAGGTATGAATGGCGGATGAATATGTACTCCAATACTTAGGCCATCCCCCATATTGTATATGTACTTCATTAATTATACCACCAGTTTTACACTTGGCCTGACCACATGATAGATCCTGATTTTCAATGCAATATTTAAATATAAAAAAAGTAACAAGTAGAATGCATGGAAGTCAGTTTCATGGGAACAGATAACTAACACAAAATTTATTTGCAGGTTTTCATTATATTTGACACAAGGATATCGTTACTATAAATGGAATATCTAGTTTCCCAAATAGTACTGGTTGTCTGTCTTTTTTACTAACTCAAACAGATTCAAAAAGGAAACCTTGCCGAAAGTTGTCTGTTTACTGTCATATGACCATCTTTAGAAATGTATTTGACAGTCAAATACAGAAATTAAATGATAAATCTGTCGTGTTTTATTTGCGCATGACAATCTGTATGTATTTGCTCTGGAAAATGTGCAGGTACATTTATATTATAATAAATATATCTTCTGATCATCTCAATTGTCATAAGACTTTAAACCTCCAAAGATCGGCTTTAGTAAACCCTTTCCCACATACAACAACTCTGCAGCAGAAAACATAAAGTCAAAAATTTATATGAAAAATCTCCATAAATAAAAGTATAACTAGAGATTGCTTTTTGAAAAAGCGCTTGTCTCCCCATTTGTGTGGTCGTAGGGGAGGAAAAGAAATGATGGAGATGAATTTTGTAGTTTTAGACTGGAGATGAAGCAACAGTGACAATCCTCAGTTATTGAGCGGAAACCATTTTTCAGCTGAAGGTTACCATGACCTTGGCCTTTGACCTAGTGACCTCAAAATAAATAGGGGTCATTTGCTGGTGGTGACCAACCTGCACACCAAGTATGAAGTTCCTGGGCCCAAGCAATCTTCAATTATTGAGCGGAAACCCTATTTCAGCCCAAGGTCACCGGGACCTTGACCTTTGACCTACTGACATCAAAATCAATAGAGGTCATCTACAGGTTAGGACCAACCTGCACACAAAGTATGAAGTTTCTGGGCATAAGCGTTCTTGAGTAAAAAAAAAATTTCAGCTGAAGGTTACCGTGACCATGACATTTGACCTTGCGACCTCAAAATCAAACAAATTCAATAAAGGTCATCTACTGGCTAGGACCAACCTGCCACCAGGTATGAAGTTCCTCGACATAAGCATTCTTTAGTTATTGAGCGGAAACCATTTTTCAGCTGAAGGTTACCTACACCTTGACCTTTGAGCTTGTGACCTCAAAATCAATAGGGGTCATCTACTGGTGGTGACCAACCTGCACACCAAGTATTAGCTTCCATGGCCAAAGCATTCTACAGTTATTAAGCAAAACAATGTTTCAGCTCATTGTTACTGTGACCTTGACCTTTGACATTGTGACCTCAAAATCAAACAAAAAATCAACGAGGGTCATCTACTGGTTAGGACCAACCTGCACACCAGGTATGAAGTTCCTCGACATAAGCATTTTTTAGTTATTGAGCGGAAACCATTTTTCAGCTGAAGGTAACCATGACCTTGACCTTTAACATAGTGACCTCAAAATCAATAGGGGTCTTCTACTGGGCATGGCCAACCTGCATACCAAGTATGGAGTTCCTCAGCCCAAGCATTCTTAAGTTATTGAGCGGAAACCATTTTTTACCTCACAAGGTCTCCATGACCTTTGACCTTCTGATATCAAAATCAATAGGGGTCATATACTGGTCATGACCAACCTGCATACCAATTATGAAGTTCCTACGCCCAAGCGTTATTCAGTTATTGAGCGGAAACAAGTGTGACGGACGTGACTTGATCACTGTGACCTTGACCTTTGACCTAGTGACCATAAAATGAATAGGGGTCATTTGCTGGTGGTGACCAACCTGCACACCAAGTATGAAGTTCCTGGGCCCAAGCAAAAACAATTTTTCAGCTCATTGTCACTGTTACCTTTTAGCTCAAGGTCACTGTGACCTTGACTTTAGACGTACTGATCTCAAAATCAATAGGGGTCTTCTACTGGGCATGGCCAACCTGCATACCAAGTATGGAGTTCCTCGGCCAAAGCATTCTTCAGTTATTGAGCAGACGGAAACCATTTTTTACCTCACAAGGTCACTATGACCTTGACCTTTGACCTTCTGTTAACAATTTTTCAGCTCATTGTCACTGTGACCTTTTAGCTCAAGGTCACTGTGACCTTGACTTTAGACGTACTGATCTCAAAATCGTTAGGGGTCAGCTACTGGTCATGACCAACCTACATACCAAGTATGAAGTTCCTAAGGTCAAGCATTCTTCAGTTATTGACCGGAAACAAGTGTGACAGACAGAAGGACGAAGGACGGACGGAACAGGCAAAAACAATATGTCACCCCCATGTATTAATGAACATAATTACTGAAAAATGTTGAAAACCTTGTGGTAAAAAAGAGAAATTGCTCGTTTTGAGCAATTTCTACTTTTGTCACAATGTTTTCAATAGGCATCTGCTTCAGAGGTGTCTACAAGTTTAGAGCAATTTCTCCCTCTGTCACAACATTTTAAAATGTCATCTGCTGCAGAGGCCTCAGAAAGCATCTGTATGAGTGTGGGGAAGGGTTAACCCTTTCCCTCATATAGACGCTTTCTGACGCCCCTGCAGCAAACAGCTTTTTGAAAACATAGTGACAAACGAAGAAATTGCACAAAACGTGCAATTTCTCCATTTGCCACAATGTTTTTAACTTTTTGTAATAGGTTATCCATTCAATTATGGAGATTTTCTATGTTTTGACAAAATACGTTCAAAGTCGTCTGCTGTAGAATTGTCGTATGAGGGAAAGGGTTAAATACCGGTATTGACAATTGATAATAGCCACGTAGGAAGATAATATACACATCATTATCATCAGTGAGGTTTATCAAATAAATACATGCATTATGAAAATATGTATAATATTTATGATAACCTTATTCATTCAACAACCCCAGATCATATCTGATGATCACTTACATGTCTGAACAGGCTTAGGTCTTTACACTTTTCTCACAATGTAATCCTTATTACCAAAACTCAACCCTATGTTGTGGGTTCTCAAAAGATTTTAGAACAAGATATATATACCTTTTTTACCTATGACATGTGTATGTACAACAAATCTACAGCAGATGACTTGCACAACATATAGGCATAAATATCGAAAACCGTTACAAAATATAAGTACCATTATATCATAAATGACGTCGCCAGCGTGAAATAATGTAATAACAATGCTACGTAACGTCATAATGAAAAGCATTGAAAATGACCGCGCTATATAGCGACGTTATATATATTTTGCGCTAATAATCGTCGAATTGGAATTTATGATATAAATAGAATATAATACTCGTGTTCATTCAATACAAAATTTTATTAAAACGAGTTTTCTAAAATTGCTAAAAACTCGCCAAGGCTCGTTTTTATCAATTTTAGAAAACTCGTTTAATAAAATTTTGTATTGAGTGACCACTCATGTAATAACCTCTATTTAATGAATACTCTGAGTTGAAAACCTGACATAAAGAGCAATCTCTCCTTTGCCAAACTTTTGAAAGTCGTCTACTGCAGATGTGTCAGAAAGTGTCTGCATTTTGAAAACAATTAACATATTGATTGAATTTAGGTTAACTGTGTTTTCAAGCGTAGCTCCGTTGTATCACGATGGCTATTTCACCTAACATGTTTTTCCTACCTTTCTCACATTTGTTTTCCGCGCAACATTCCTCACAGGCAACTGGCAACCTTCCAACAGATATTTATTATCCCATTGTAAACCCTTCCCAACCTACAGACCCTTCTTGACACCTCTGGAGCAAATGACTTTCGAGAACATTGTGTGGCGAATGGAGAAATTGCTCATAATATTTAAAGCAATTTCTCCTTTTGCCACAATATTTTCAACTCTATTTGATTTTTATACTTTTCTTCAGACAGATTTTTTCATATTTTTGTCCAGATGTTTTTGAAAGTCATCTGCTGCAGATTTGCAGGAGAGGGTTAATCCTTTCCCTCATACAACAATTCTGCAGCAGACGACTTTGAACATATTTTGTCAAACAATAGAAAATCTCCATAATTGAATGGATAACCTATGACGAAAAGTGGAAAACATTGTGGAAAAAGGAGAAATTGCTCCTTTTGAGCAATTTCTTCTTTTGTCACTATGTTTTCAAAAAGCCGTCTGCTGCAGAGGCATCAGAAAGATTCTATATGAGGGAAAGGGTTAAAGTATTAATCACCTCACTAGTGGATATGACAAACTGCCATTGCCACAAAGGGAACCAGTCATTAACATCAACCTATCCTTTTCCCACCTATATATTCATTTTGACGCATCTTAATTATATATATAGCTGCAATAGACAACTTTGAAAACATTGTTGCAAAAGGAGAAACTGCTCATAAAGAGCAATTTCTTCTTTTGCCCCAATGTTTTCAACCCTATTTAATAATCATACTTTTAATTATCAAAGTTTTTTGATGATTTCAAAGTTGTCGACTACAGATTTGTTGTATGTGGTAAAGGGCTATACCACCAATTATAATTTGGTAGAAATATTCTTTGCATGACCCTCTATGAGATTCTTGTTAGTCATAATGAATGGTCAAAAACATGGCCCCCTGGGGCTGTTTTGCATTATATGGCTACATGTTTAATGAAAATCTTCTCCTCCGCAAGTATGAAGCTAGTTTTGTAGAAAATTTAATGTTCCTTAGGGGACATTCTATGAATTTTCAAACATTTTTGTAGTGAAGTTCCTTCAAGTCATGTTGATTGGTAAATAAATATGACCGCCAGGGCGCAGGGCTGATTTGCCGTAAAAAAAATCACAACAAAAATGTGTCAGATTTTCAAAATACATGTACTTTGTTAAAAAAGTCCTAATGTTTTGCATTATATGGCTAAAGTAAATAATTGTGTAGAAATCTTCCTTGGGGAACCCTCTATGAGATTCCTTCAAGTCATGTTAATTGGTTAAAAAACATGAATTGATCAGCTTATCTCATATTGCTTTCCATACACAAATCTAAGCTAATGATCTTCACAGATTGTGACAGCCATCTTTCCAATTTGAAGAACTTTCTTATCATGTATATGAACATAGACTTATTTCCACAATGTGACATGGTAAATCTTGTTTAGAAACTTGGAAAATAGCATTTGACTGTTAGGTTATTATAATACTAAGATTTTCATTCCGAATTTTAAGATTTTTTTTATCAAATTTGTAAAGCGTAAAAGGATCAAATCAGACAAGTGTCGCCACAGCAGGCGTTGCTGATGTTTCATATCCTTTGAGCCTTGTCTTTTAATTCTTAATCTGAAAATCATTCTAAAATTATTATTTTCAGCCATTTAGGTTTTAGTTTTTGTTTGCTAAATGACATCTCCAATGTTGTCTATAAATTACATAATGCTGTCTGTAACATGCAATATCACCTTTCTGTTTACAAATCTATTCAATAATTATTCTTTCATTAAATGATTGATAAAGACTTTCCATATTTCTGTCTAGATGTTTTCAACTCTATTCAATAATGATTCTTTCATTGAATTATTGATATAGATTTTCCATATTTTTGTCCAGATGTTTTCAAAGTCGTCTGCGGGTAAAGAGTTGACTTACAGGATTCTTCATGAATACTTCCTACCTATACACCAAGTTTGATTGCATTATGTTCAATATTGTGTGTCATTAGAGAGTTTGAAATCCTCTAAGTTAAGAAGGGGCATTAATCCTGTCAAAATACATGACAGGGTTATGAAACATGTAAAACTCTTCCTTCATTCAATTGTACATCTGATAGTGATAGCAATAGTATTCTAAGTTTCAAACTGATAGCTATGATAGTTTGCATGTAAGTGACCTAAACGCGAAATTAAACCTACATCAATAACAGCTAACACAGTGAAGACAATAGCTTGTCATTTTTCCCCCCAAAATATCCGACAAGCTAAAAGTCTGAAACATTACATTTCGAGAAAAATATATTTTACCTCTATCATATTTTTTGTACAACTCCCTTCAACAACACTTTTAACTCGGTTCTGTTTATGTTGATTATCATATTATAATAGTCACGTCCCACTTATCAATAGATATCATTGGGGAAAACCCTGGTCAGATATTTAACCCTTTCGTACATGAAGACGCAATTGGATGCATCTGAAGCTGACAACTTTTTAAACCCTTTTTGAAAATTTAAAAAGAGAAAATGCTCAAAATTAGCAATTTCTTCGATTGTAAAAATGTTTTCAACACTATTCATTAATGACAGTTTTATTTAAAGAAGTCTTCTATACCTTGATAGTTGTCTACTTCACTATTCTGTTGAAAAGGGTGACAGCTCCAAATAAGGGCGGTATTACACACATTACCTCATGACTTGATAGGCGTTATAATACTTAACCAATTAATAATTTAACCCTTTCCCTTATACAACAATTCTGCAGTATTGAACTTTGAACGTATTTTGTCAAAAAATAGAAAATCTCTATAATTGAATGGATAACCTATGACTAAAAGTGGAAAACATTGTGGCAAAAGAAGAAATTGCTTGTTTTGAGCAATTTCTTCTTTTGTCATTATGTTTTCAAAAATACGTCTGCTGCAGAGGCGTCAGAAAGCATCTATATGAGGGAAAGGATTAACACTTTCCCTGATACAACAAATTTGTTGCCGACGACTTTAAATACATCCATATTATATAAGATATATGTAAAATGTCTCTAAAAAAAAGATCAATTATTGAAAACAATTGAAAACATTGTGTCAAAAAGAGAAATTGTTCACATGATTGAGAGCAATTTAACCTTTTGCAAAATATTTTTGAAAGTCGTCTGCTGCAGATGCATTAAAATGTGTCTACATGAAGGAAAGCTTTAAAAACAATCTTCCCAAGTTACTGGCTGCTATTCCACATAGACGTAGCCCATTGGTGGAAGACGAATGACGCATGTCGCATTGACTTTTGTCAATCGTCGGAAAGAAAGTTGGCCGAGCCGGGATTCGAACTCACAACCCCTGGAGTCAACAAAGTGAATGTCCTTCATTGAAATATAATTAAAGCCTTTCATTGTTTATGATCAATCTCCATTCTAAGGTAGGTTGACCATATACACAGCCAACTAATTATTGATCATAAACAGGAAATGAGTAATCTTGCCAATCATTTGTCTACTCATGTTTTAAAATTATATAATGATGAGCGCCCTTGTGTCAATGATGCATAACAATATGCAGATCGCAAGCAAAATGCGTGTAGGGAATCTAATAACACATTTAAAATTGTCAAGGACGAAATAATTTTGTACGAAAGACCCGATTTGTTTCTTATTCGCATAGTTGTCGTTATTTACACTCTCTTTATAGGCAGAGAGTGTGTTTTAAAATGATATAATGATGAGCGCCCTAGTGTTAATGATGCATAACAATATGCAGATCGCAAGCAAAATGCCTGCAGGGAATCTAATGACAAATTAAAAATTGTACGAAAGACCCGATTCGTTTCTTCTTCGCATAATTGTCGTTTTTTACACTCTGTTTATAGGCGGAGAGTGTTCATTCAAAGTAATTTTTATATTAAAACCAGTTTTATCTTAGTTAGTTGTTTTCGTCATTTGTTTCGAACCAAATAAACATTTTAAATCACCTATAATTAACTATTTGTAAGTGATTGTAATAAACGGCTCTCTGCAAAGGAGATGTATCTTAACGCAGTCGGTATCGGTAGTCACTTGATCAACATATTTAGCTTAGAAACAGTTCCTATTTTAGATATTCATGGATTAACATTATTAAATGAATTCTACATAAATCAAGACATCTCTTTGAACATGAAAATAACATTCAGTAAGTTAAAATTGCTACTGAAAGGAGAATTCGACGTGATCTGTATCTCGATATTGACACATAACATTCTGCAGCAAGTCTAGCAGAGACTCTTTTGTCTTCGTAAATAAGACAAAAAAACATAAATGCGAGTCAAAATAAAGAAACTGAAAATACTTAAAACATCGGAATATTTATTTCAATTTAGATGTGTCATAACTAAGTGTTTTTAAACAATCACAATTGTAATATGTTTAAGACATTTAAATTTGTTTTTTTCTAATAATAACTCTTCTCCCATGTCATTTCCGAAAAGCTATTAAAAATAGAAGTCGCAGGCTTCTGCCCGGCGACTAATAACTTCTTTTATAGAGATTTATTATGTTAATTCCTATATATATTTTTTAAAGTTGTCTGTTACAGATTTGCTGTATGCAGGAAAGGGTTATATTGTCTGTACTAGGCAAAGTGTAGAAAAATAAAACGTCTTTCTCTTTTTAATTTTACAAGAGATGACAGTTGTCTGCATTGGTAACCTCAGAAAAAAGCCAAGTGGCTTAGATTTTGACGGTCATGACCTATAATGGAGCCTAGATATTATCAAAACAATTATTCTGACAAATTTTCAACGTGCTCATGTTAAAAATGCAGCCTCCAGAGTGCCAACAAGATTTTCCATCAATTTGACCTTGTGACCTCAGACATCAGCCTGTTTCTAACTCCGTCGAAATTTGATGGAGACGCGTGGGTACTGATAAATTTTCATGATGACTGAATGCAAAATGTTGCATGTAGAGTGTTTGCAAGGCAATTGTTGATGATGCTCGACGCACAATGGACAAAACGTGATCGCAATAGCTCACCCTGAGCCCTTTGTGTGCTCAGGTGAGCTTAAAATGACAGCAACATTTGGAAGGTTGGAACAATAATTCTAAAACAACTCATTTTGAGCAATTTCTCCTTTTTCACAATGTTTTCAAGAAATCGTTTGTATCAATGAAGAAGGGTAAATCAATACTTGCCAATCAGAAGTAATTCAGATTGATTTATTTCCCTCTTCCTAAAACAATTCAACAGTGCACTTGACATTTTATCCTTTCCCACATGCAGCAATTCTGCAGCAAACAGCTTCAAAAAGATCTTGGAAAAAACATGAAAACTCTTTGTAAATTAAAGAATAATTATTGAATAGAGTTGAAACAATGTTGCAAAAAGAAAAAAACTGCTTATTACGAGCAATTTCTCCTTTTGTCTGAATGTTTTCAAAAGTTGTTAGCTTCAGACTTAGAGGTGTCTCAAAGCCTTTGTATGAGGGAGAGAGTCAAGCAGACAAGTTTTCATGATGATAATTATAATTACAGTAATTTCATGACTAATGTTTTTATCATTCAACAATCAAATTATAGATGTACAATGTACATGTTTGCTAAGACCTTTACTTTTATGCAGTATTCAAGAATATTCTCAACAGAAAATTCCAGAGTAACCTAGTCTTCTAAAACAGAAACAAGAGGGCCATCATAGAGGACCTGGATTGCTCACCTGAATGTGTGCCCCATAACTCTTTCCCACATAAAGACGGTCTCTACTTTTGCTACAATGTTGTCAACTTTAATCAATAATGTTTCATTCATTTATAGAGATTTCATATAATGTTACTTTATTTAGTCAAAGTTGTTTGCTACAGATTTGTTGTATGTGGAAAGGGTTAACCCTTTCCCTCATACGACAATTCTGCAGCAGACGACTTTGATTGATTGATTGATTGGGGTTTAACGCCGTTTTTAACAATTTCTCAGTTATATCACGGCAGCCAGTTCACCTACTCATGCATTTCCTGGTTTTCTCACACCAGTACTCCACACAATAATCTTCCCAAGCAACTGGCTGCTTTTCCACATAGACTTAGCCCATTGGTGGAAGACGAATGACGCATGTCGCATTGACTTTTGTCAATCGTCGGAAAGAAAGTTGGCCGAGCCGGGATTCAAACTCACAACCCCTGGATTGACAGCCCGCGTTGCTACCGGCGCTTGGCAGACGACTTTGAACATATTTTGTCAAAAAATAGAAAATATCTATAATTGAATGGATAACCTATGACTAAAAGTGGAAAACATTGTGGCAAAAGTAGAAATTGCTTGTATTGAGCAATTTCTTCTTTTGTCACTATGTTTTCAAAAGGCCGTCGTCTGCTGCAGAGATGTCAGAAAGCATCTATATGAGGGAAAGGGTTAAGAGACAATCAATCTTTTTCTGATATTAATTTTTTCTAGTCAATGCATCAATAGCCTCAAAGGACCATGCACATCTGTTTTGACCAATCAAATAGTTTGAATTAGAACAAATTTTGTAGAGGATCACTAAGGGAAATGAAACAAGTAGATTTTCATAAGCCACACAACATTGAATTTCAAACAAGCCCCACCCCCTAGAGGCTATGAGTGTGAGGATAGGGTGACTTGACCAAGTGTTGTCGAGAGAAACATAAAATTTTCTGCCAAAATATGTTGAAATCAAACGAGCATTTTCAGAAAAGAAGAATTGGCTTTAATCCCCTATCTGACAATACATGGCAGCTGTGTTCTCCAACAAATTTATATGTCTTTAACAGTTTTGTAGAACATTTCTGTCAAGTTATCTTGAAATCAGTAAAGCATTTCAGAGCAAAAATATCATCATTATCATCGTTTTGTAACGTTATTCCTTTTCTTAAGCCGCCTTGTGTGCATGTTTTTCTAATCCGTTAATATGGCCTTAACAGATTTTGGAAATCGGACCAGTGGTTTCATCAGAAGTTTCAAAGTTTTGTCAGATTACCTACCCCCTTTCTACAATTATTTTTTACTTTGAATAATTTTCAAAGAGGATCACCAAAGGCACATTCCTGTAAAGTGTGTTTTAAATCAAGAGTTTTTAGACCAACTGATATTAAGAGAAGTTGTTTAACCCTTTCCCACATACAACAAATCTGCAGACGACTTTGAAAACATACCCAAATTTCTTTTTGAAAACTCTCTGTAGATGAAAGTACAATAATTTAATAAAGTAGAAAATATGGTGACAAAAGGAGAAATTGCTTGTTTTGAGCCATTTCTTCTTTTGTCACTATGTTTTCAAAAAGCCGTCTGCTGCAGAGGCGTCAGAAAGCATCTATATGAGGGAAAGGGTTAAAGAAATAGTTGAAGTTGAATAGCTCATCTGAACAAAAAGTGTTCAGCAGACAAGTGACCCCAAAGTCATCTAGGTTGATCCTCATACAGACACCTCTGCAGCAGATAACTTTTGAAAAGATTGTGGCACAATCTTTCATTGATCGAGATATTTTCACATTTTTGCCTTCATACATGTGTAATTTGTGTTCAAAGTTGTCTGCTGCACATTTTTAGTAAACATGTAGAAGAAGCGGTTAACCCTTTCCCCCTACGACAATTCTGCAGCAGACGATTTTGAATATATTTTTTACAAACAAGAGGGCCATGATGGCCCTATATCGCTCACCTGATTCTATTTTTTTTCACTTTAGCCATATAAGCCCTGCCCCCTGGCGGCCATAGTTTTCGACCAATCAACATGGCTTGAAGGAATCTGATAGAGGGTCACCCTAGGAATATTTCTACAAAATTGTTTGAAAATCGGCCAAACATTTTCGGAGGAGAAGATTTTTTAAGTTTTCACTCTTGAAAGCCATATAAGGCAAAATAACCTCACCCCTGGCGGCCATGTTTTTCAACCAATCAACATGGCTTGAAGGAATCTGATAGTGGGTCACTTAAGGAACATTCAGAATCTTTATCTTGAAAAATACTGAGAGGTTGTTGACCTTCTCCAGGAGCAAATGTAAAGGTAGAATTTCTAGTTTTCAATATCTGCATCATCCATCAATGTGTCAATATTACCAATGTTAAGGACATGTGACAAATAAATTAATTTTTTATCATATTAACAAAGTGAATTATAACAATTTTGCCAATTTTAAAGGGCCATTATTCAGTCATGCATGGATGTTTTCAAAAGGAACCGAGCTCTTATGTATATCTAGCTACTGTATAGGTTTGGTTAACATCGGATAATAAATGAAGACTTTATTGTGTTCACAAGAAATTGTGGACGGACGACAGACGACGGACGACAGACATAGGGCGATCACAAAAACTCAAATTGTCACTATGTGACAGGTGGGCTAAAAATAGAAATATCTCTATAATTGAATGGATAACCTATGACTTAAAGTGGAAAACATTGTGGCAAAAGGAGAAATTGCTCATTTTGAGCAATTTCTTCTTTTGTGACTATGTTTTCAAAAACCCGTCTGCTGCAGAGGCATCAGAAAGCGTCTATATGAGGGAAAGGGTTCAACAATTAAATCCATAGGTTGATTGCCCATGTAAAATGCCCGATAAGTTATGTTCTTTATCTAACAGAGGTATATTTTTTACACAAATGATGATTTTGAGTATTCAGAGTCATAGGTGTGATGGTTGGGAATTAAGGGTTATATTAAGTTTTAATGCATCAAATAGTAACTGAGATATGGACTCTTACTGTAACAATTTGCTGTATATGCAGGATAGAGTTATCTAACTTAATTATGTACATAGGTGTAATGGTTGGCAATACATCAAGTAAAGACTGATCTATGGTGTTATATATGTACCTGCGTGAAAAACCTTAACCAAGGTGTGACATTGATGACAGGGTGAATGCATTGCTCTCATATTCTCCGAAAAGTCGAGCTCAAAACACATGCACTTTCTTGTAGCCAAAAAAATATCAATAAACTAACACAGCCATGAAACTAGCTATTTCACCAAGACTGAACACAGGTGATCTATTTTTAGCTCAACTATTCAGAGAATACTTTTAGAAAGTGTGATGTTGATGTTGACCTTAACCCCAAAAACAATCCCAGGCTTCATTTCTATCAAATCTACTGTCCTTCAAAATTTGGTTAGAATCTGTTTTTAAATGGCTAAATCTAATGTTTTGAGTGGAAACTAAAGTTTTACGCCCATATGCCTGTTAAAAGTAAAGAACAAACAAATTTTAACCTCTTTATAAACCTGTCATTAATCATTTGATATTGAAAGCATTGATCACTCACCTGAATTATGCAATGTGATTTCTAATGCAAAACACATCGAGACAATTATTCTGACAAAGATTCAAAATGCAACCTCCAGAGTGTTATCTAAGTTTTTAATTCATTTAGCCTAGTGTCCTTCTTAGACTAGATATATCATCAAGACAAACATTCTGACAAATTTTCAACTTGCTCAAAGTAAAAATGCAGCCTCCTGAGGTTTAACAATATTTTCAATCAATTTGGCCTTGTGACCTAGTGTTTAACCCATTATAAAGTTTAAATATAAAGATAAGGTTTCAACATGCTGAAGTTAAAAATGCATCATCCAGAGTATTAACAATATTTCCCTTCCATAAATTTGACCTCATGACCTAGTTTCTGACCCAATATGACCCATAATCGAACCTGGCCTGAATATAATTAACATTTATAAACGTTCTGACCAAAGTTTAAATTGCTGAAGCAAAAACTGCAGCCTCCAGAGTGTTAACAAGATTTTCTTTCAATTTTACCCGACATTACCTATATTCAAACTTGACCTACATATCATCAAGACAAACATTCTGATAAAGTTTCAACATGCTCAAATTAAAAGCGGCCTCAAGAGTGTTAACAAGATTTTCCATAAAATTTGACCTAGTGACCTAGTTTTTTACCTCATATGACCCATATTCTAACTTGACCTAGATATCATTTAGACAAACATCCTGAACAAATTTCAAGCTGCTGAAGCAAACAATGCGGCCTCCAGAGTGTAAACAAGCCTTTTTCTTTAATTTGGCCTAGTGACCTAGTTTTTGACCCGGCTTGATCTATATTCAAAGTTGGCCTAGATATCCAAACCATATTATGTTGTTAGTACTCAAAAAAAATCATCTCAATGAAATTACTCAAAAACAGTTGGTTTAACTTAACTGCCTCAACAGAAATGTGAGTTTTTTCATGCGAAAAAAGTACAAGTTGAACAGTGTAAATGTAGATCCAGGTAAGCATGTGCATCCAGTCTTATCAAGAACTTTACTATATTCCAATAATACTTACATATATATGCTTGTTATAAGCTTCTAGTTCTTCCTACTTGTTGTTATAAGACGGAGCAGAATGTCGGTACTGGCTAAGCTGAACCTACAATGTTCAGAAATGCAAACATGTACATGTACCATTTCGGACTTGCATACTCATAGATTATGGAGCAAAGAGCTGATAGCTTCTAATTAATAATCTATGACTCCAGTTTATCAATTTCATCAAGGAAAGTTGAATGATGAAATATTCAGAGTCATAAAATGTCTTGGTTGACCCAAAATATCTTGAACATTGAAATACTCTTAAGAGTAAGACTGACACAATAACTTGAATAAGGCCGAGTATTCCTAACCCTTTCCCACATACAGGTAATTTGCAGCAAACGAATTTGAAAATGTCTACTAAAAAATATGGAAAAACTCTGTAATTGTAGGTATAATTACTGAAAAAAGTTGAAAACATTGTGGCAAAAGTAGAAATTGCTCGTTTTGAGCAGTTTCTCCTTTTGTCACAATGTTTTCAAAAAGTGTGTGCTGCAAGTACGTCTATAAGTGTCCAAGGGTTCAAACTGATACAGTGTGTTGTTTTTTATCTTGTTGCTCAATACACACAAATCAAACTCTAAATAAGGGGCATATATTTCATGCTCCTAAATCCTAAATTGACCTCAAAACCATTTGGCATGGTACTCAAATGCATTCGCTTCAGCGTGCATTCGCTTCAGCGAGACAATTATTTTGAGAACTCATAACATTGATTTGAAATGTAGTGTAAAGAAAAATATGTCGAAGCAAAGATCAGATTCAGAATGTTCCATTTTATGCAGGAGTCTGACAAACTGAAGTAGCAATATGCATGAGATTCCCACTTTACTGTAGTACTATAGTTACTAGTATACTAAATACATTGAGTATTTCTTTTCTATTTGGATACTTCTTTCAGGTTTGCATGGTGTGCACTCCTCGTGTAGACACTACTTTGTTTAGTTTACAGTGTAGATGCTGAACGCCAAACATTGTTTTGAAGTTTGACATTAGTAGAGTGAAATGAAGGGTGTTGTTTAGTTGAGAGCAGGCAGCCACATAATATTACTGGCGTCCTTCAGTGGCATGTAATTTACAGCAGTTTCATATTACAGGAGATGGTGACTTACTTGAGTACTCAGATGGACTTAAAAACTGGCTACGAATCCATAGTTCTGTTTTAAAATGTCACGGAGTAGCATGCTAGACTTGACTAGATAAGTGAACTACGTGGAAAAGTGTTGATTTGTTTTCATGTTGACAACTCCATGTGATGACGATACAGCTGATAAAACTTTGGCTGAATCCACATTGATTTTTAATCAATATTTCTTATAGTGTCTGTATTGACCGTATTGCAATCAATACAAATGGTTAATATAGTTGTAGAGTGAATATCTACAGATAAATCGAAAGAAAGTATAGGAATGTTTTACTCGGGTACAAATTATCACTCTGTTTAAAATCCAGCTCGAAAATACCCAAGTTAAAGGTCAAGGCCACTACTTTTGCCTTGAACTCAGATTGAAAGTCATCTACTACCAACCGGCCGCATCAACGAAGTAACAACTAGTGTAATACGCAATGGCAGGGATAAAAAGACCACTGTTGACAACTGAAGCATCATGGAAAAAGCTTCAGGAGTATTATGATAAAAACCAATCGTCAATAAACATGCCAGACATGTTTAAAAAAGATCCTTCAAGATTTGACAATTTTAGGTAGGCATAATTTCTTATTATAATTTTGTAGATCCAAGCGCTAAATATCGTATATATTGTTCTTGAGTAATTCACAATGTTTTTTTCAATACTATTTCAGATACAGTGACATTCAAGTATATTATTTTATTTTTTAAACATTTCTTTAAGTTGAATGCAGAGCTTTAGATGAGGTAGTCCTTCAAAAAAACACCTTGTGTATGCTCATTTTTAAATTTTTCATTTTTCATTTTGTTATTATCCTGCATACGTTTGACCAATAAATGACAGATGATAAAACGAGTAATCGAAAGTCTAAATTATTTGCCATATTTGGACTATAGATAAGGGTGTTTTGCATTGTTTAAACTTCTTGTACTTTAACCCTTTCCCCCATACAACAATTCTGCAGCAGACGACTTTGAACGTATTTTGTCAAAACATAGAAAATCTCCATAATTGAATGGATAACCTATGACAACAAGTGGAAAACATTGTGGCAAAAGGAGAAATTGCACGTTTTGTGCAATTTCTTCTTTTGTCACTATGTTTTCAAAAAGCCGTCTGCTGCAGAGGCGTCAGAAAGCGTCTATATGAGGGAAAGGGTTAACAATTGTCTTCAACTCTTGTCAGGGTGACAATTCATTTGAGTACCCATAACATGGGGCTTAGTTGAGACATGTATAAGAGAGATATTGGTGGGAAAAGACCAGTTTACTCCTCTTTATAAAGACTTCTGTGAATGGATTGTCTACTTTGCTTTTTCTCACCCGTTCCCTCATACAATAAATTTGCACAGGACAACTTTGAAAACATCTTAGTAAACAAATGGAAAATCTATATTCATGTATAGATTGATTATTGGATAAAGATTAAAACATTGTGGCAATTGGAGCAATTGCCCACAACAGTTTAAAAATGTCGCCTGCTTCAGATTTGTAAAATTACGTCTGAGAAAGGGTTAAATATCAACATTGACCAAAGTATATTATCCAAAGCCTATCTCTGATTTTCAGCTATGATATTTTAATAGGACAAAATAAGATGATCAAATCATCTTATTCAACAATATATATATCTTAATACCCAACCAAACAGTTTAACCCTTCCCCTCATACAAAAGAAGAAATTGCTTCCTTTTGTCTCAACGTTTTCAACTCTATTCTAGTATTGAACTTTCATTTAAAGAGAGTTTCCAAAAATAAATTAGTTATGTTGTCAAAGTTGTCTGCTGCAGATTTGTTGTATGTGGGAAAGGATTAAATTAATTTGAAAATTAGTTTCTAAACACTGTACATGATTGTGAACAGTGTTGACTGTTTCCCCATGTATACAGTTAAAGATATTTGGAGCTTTAGCAATTTCTCCTTTGCATAATTATATTTCTAGCCTAATTCAATATTTATTTATACCGATTTATAGAGATTTTTTACTTTTTTCACCTGGATATTCACAAAATCCTCTGCTGCATTGTTTGTTTGAAGGAAAGAGTTAACCATTTCAAACTGCATTTGTTATTTATTTCTGTGCAAGTAAACTCAATAAGTTTATCAATTTATTTTGTGAATTTATGACATATATATTTATGTATATATATATGAAAAGTGAAATAGTGTAAACTAAGATTAGACTGCACACACATTTTTGTCAGCATATCTTTGCTGATTCTAAATATAGTCTAGATTAGTGTTAATTATATGAAGGGTTTACATTCGTGTCACAATCTAAATCAGGTCAATCCTTTACCACATGCAACAAATCTGCAGCAGATGACTTTAACTAGGCAAAAATATGAAAAGTCTCTATACTTGAAAGTACTATCATCGAAAAGAGTTGAAAACATTGTGGCAAAAGACAATGAGCAATTTCTCCTTTTGTCACAATGTTTTCAAAAGTCGTCAGATGCAGATGCATTGAAATATGTCTTAAAGTGGGAAGGGGTTAACCCTTTCCCTCATATAGACGCTTTCTGACGCCTCTGCAGCAGACGGCTTTTTGAAAACATAGTGACAAAAGAAGAAATTGCACAAAACGTGCAATTTCTCCTTTTGTCACAATGTTTTCCACTTTTAGTCATAGGTTATCCATTCAATTATAGAGATTTTCCATTATTTGACAAAATATGTTCAAAGTCGTCTGCTGCAGAATTGTCGTATGAGGGAAAGGGGTTAAGTTACAGATGTACCCCTTACTATACCCATTTTGTCTCGCTCTGTTGAAGAAACATCCTGTTACTATTTAAAGACTTATTGTAAAAGTCTAGATATTGATGATTGACTCAAAACTGAACTAGGTATACATTAAATAGTCTTGAGGTTACAGGAGTGTTGTTCTTAGTCGTCAATGAGGAATGCAGGATGTTTCTTCATGTACAAAATTGATTGCTCTAGGGTTGCTGGTGTTCTATTGAAAAATAAAACTGGCCAGTATAACTAAAGAAAGTATTAACCCTTTCCCTCATACGACAATTCTGCAGCAGACGACTTTGAGCATATTTTGACAAAAAATGGAAAATCTCTATAATTGAATGGATAGCCTATGATTAAAAGTGGAAAACATTGTGTCAAAAGGAGAAATTGCATGTTTTGTGCAATTTCTTCTTTTGTCACTATGTTTTCAAAAAGCTTTCTGCTGCAGAGATGGCTGAAAGCGTCTATATGAGGGAAAGGGTTAAATAATCTCTTATCCACATGCAGATTTTTTTTCAAGCAGCGGCTGCAGCAGAAACATTGTTGGAAAGGGAGAAATTACTCCCCAATGCTTTAACTCTTCAGTACTTGCACTTTCAATGAAAGAGCTCTTCCAAGGCAAATTTAAGATATTGTTTAAATTGTTTGTAGCAGACTACTTTCAAAATATTCAGTAACAATTTTGAAACTCTATTTATAAATGACAGAGCAATTTTTTAATGAAGTTGAATACATTGTGGCAAAAGGAGAGATTACTCATTCTGAGCAGTTTCTCCTTTAGTTTTTAAAAGTTGTCTGAGCTGCAGAAGCATTTGAAAATGACTGTGCAAGGGAAAGAGTTAACAACTTGATTTTAATAAGAATATTTAACACTTTCCTTTATATAGGCGCTTTCTGATGCCTCTGCAGCAGACAGCTTTTTGAAAACATAGTGACAAAAGAAGAAATTGATAAAAACAAAATATGTTCAAAGTTGTCTGCTGCAAAATTGTCGTATGAGGGAAAGGGTTAAAATACAATGACCATTGAATTTCAAGAGAAGATTCATTGACAGAACGAAATTTGTTAAATTTTAAAAGTATAATATATATATATATTTTTTTTTATATTATCTTGCATAGTTTGTATATATATACCATTTATTGAGTTCTTTATTTAGAAATCATTTGAAGAAAAAAAGTATTGTAAATCTTATCAGAGTAGAAACCAACAAAACAATTGTATTCTGTATCAGGAATAAATTATTTCTCATTTGTGGTAAATACTTTCAAATGCTGCGAACATTTCTGTTTGCTTTACTGTAAAAGTAGTTATCTTACCTTGGGAACTGCATCTTAAATCTTGTTTAAATGCTTAGTATGAGATTTATTTTACTAATGTCTCTACCTCAGACAACAAAGACAACAAAAGGGGAAAAGGATAAATTGCTTTAAATTGTATTTATCCTTTACCCACAAGGTTTTCTAATCTACATGTATTTGTAAATATGTTAACCCTTTCCCTCATATAGACGCTTTCTGACGCCTCTACAGCAGACAGCTTTTTGAAAACATGTTGACAAAAGAAGAAATTGCTCAAAATGAGCAATTTCTCCTTTTGTCACCATGTTTTCAACTCTATTCAATTATTGTACTTTCATTTAATGGGAGTTTCCAATTCTGTTTGGGTATGTTGTTAAAGTCGTCTGCTGCTGATTTCTTGTATGTGAGAAAGGGTTAATATGTACATATGTTTTTAACCCTTTCCTAATTTGCCAATACATTTTCATGCATCTGTAGCAGACTGATTTAAAAGAATGGGAGCAATTTCTTCTTTTCCTTCAATGTTTTCAAATCATTCAACCATTATACTTTCATTTAGATAGTTTTTCCATAATTTGGTCTAGGTGTTCTCAATTTAGGCTGCTGCAGATTTTTGTTTATGTACAATTCACCATGACCGCAGTGACTGGGGATTGAACCCACAGAGCATTGTAGCAAAATGAGAAAGTGCTGGTTTTGAAAAAGTTTTCCTTTTCCACTATGTTTTCAATAAATGGATTTATATAGAAAGTGGTTAAAGTAAAGTTATCTCTGTTTATTTCAGCTTGAACGTGAAATGGGAAGAAGGGAAAGAAAAGGGTCAACTGTTGTTGGACTTTTCAAAGAACCTGGTCAATGATGATGTCATGAAGCTCCTCTTTGACTTGGTAAACTATCTCTTTACTTTTTACCCCCCCCCCCCCCCCCCCCCCTTTCAACATACAATAAATCAAAAACTTTGAAAACGTTATGGCTAATTTATGGAAATTATCTATAAATGAAAGTGTATTTATTGAATACAGTTTAAATTATTGTGGCAAAATGTGAAATAGCTCATCATGAGCAATTTCTTCTTTTCAAAAGTTGTCTGCAGCAGTATGTGTTAACCCTTTCCCTCATACGACAATTCTGCAGCAGACGACTTTGAACGTATTTTGTCAAAACATAGAAAATCTCTATACTTGAATGGATAACCTATGACAAAAAGTGGAAAACATTTTGGCAAAAGGAGAAATTGCACGTTCTGTGCAATTTCTTCTTTTGTCACTGCGTTTTCAAAAAGCCGTCTGCTGCAGAGGCATCAGAAAGCGTCTATATGAGGGAAAGGGTTAAATGCATCTGCAAGTTGAAAAGGTTTAAAAGAATAGCTTGTTTGGGTATGTGGCGGGCTTTTGTTAGTCTTTCTAAATTATGAGGTTCAACCTACAGACACGTTCAGGCGCCTCTGCATTATACATTTCATGTATTCGTGGTTATGACAGTTGGGTTTTTCCACAGATGAAAGTAACATGCATCCTTCTATACTCTGCGAGGTTCAAGTGTCAATGGATCTGCTAAAAATTATCTTATTCTTGTCTACCCCTCTACCAAAGGTTTTGCAATCAGGCCCATTGCAGGCAAGCTATGCTTTAAAATACCTGACACAGCTCTTGTTATCCCCTCCGAAGGCTGATCCTTTAGTGTTGTCCATTCTTTCATCATATCTAAGGCATGGTTGGATGGATTGATTAAAACTAAATGGAAATGTTCACCAACATAGGAAAATGTCAGGCGACAGGTTTCTCTTTGATTGCCTTAAAAACACCAGAGTTATGTTTTCTTGAACTTGTTTTGTACATATGTTATGTATATCATGTTTTGTATCACAATAACCTTGTGAAAACTCTACAGGCCTCATTGAACATCCAATCTTCATGAAGGTCAAAAGGTCAAATTTTAGAAAAGCCCTATGAACACTCCAAAAGCTTATTTTTTCAAAGAAATCATCATAATGGTTAATCAAGCCATTAGTTTCCATCAAATCCCAGTCAGATTTAAAATGGTCCATATGGGGTCAAAAACTCAGTCACTTGGCCAAATTTAAAAAAAAAAATCCTCATTAACACACTAGAGGCCACATTTTCACATTCCTTTCTTAATGAAAAATCATCAGAAAATGTATCTCCATTAGCTTAGTCCTCTTAGGTTCGAAACTGGGTCATGTAGGGTCATAAACCAGGTCACTAGATCAAATTTGAGAAAAAGCCTTGTCAACACATTATAGGTCAGCATTTTCTTCCAATCTTTATAAAAATCATTAGCATGTTAAACTCCCCTTATTTCCAAGTCAGGTTTGAAACTTGAGTCATGCTGGGCCAAGGTCAAATTTTAGAAAAGCCTTGTGAAAAGCCAGATTAGAAGCCACAATTTTCATTCCAACTTAATTTAAATCATCAGGTTTATTCATCTCGTTCAAATAACAATCAGGTATGAAACAGGGTCATGTTGGGTCTGGTGTACCAAGGTTGTCCCAGTGTTCTTTTACAATTTTCATTTTGGCAGTGGATCTGAATTCAACAAATTAACTTGTTCAACAATGTTTTTGTTACAAAGATGTAAAATGTTGTCTATCAGGGAAATGGCAATCATGATAGTGATAGATTTTTAATTGCTCAGGGATCTAGATATGGTGGAGTAACGGGACATTGCCCTGAAATATATAGCTTACACACATACAACAAATATACAGCAGAAGACTTTGAAGACATCTGGGCAAAAATATGGAAAATGTCTCTGAATGAAATTGTAATTATTGAATAGATTTGTAAACATTGTGGCAAATGGGAAATTTGATCCTTAGGAGCAATTCCTCCTTTTGCTACAATGTTTTCAAGTCGACTGCTGATTATGTGTAAAAATGCATCTCCAAGTGGAAAAGATTTTAACCCTATCTTGTTGGTACTCAGAAGATTCCGTTCAGTGAGACAATTCTCTTGTTGGTACTCAGAAGATTCTGTCAGTGAGACAATTCTCTTGTTGGTACTCAGAAGATTCCGTTCAGTGAGACAATTCTCTTGTAGGTACTCAGAAGATTCCGTTCAGTGAGACAATTCTCTTGTTGGTACTCAGAAGATTCCGTTCAGTGAGACAATTCTCTTGTTGGTACTCAGAAGATTCCGTTCAGTGAGACAATTCTCTTGTTGGTACTCAGAAGATTCCGTTCAGTGAGACAATTCTCTTGTTGGTACTCAGAAGATTCCGTTCAGTGAGACAATTCTCTTGTTGGTACTCAGAAGATTCCGTTCAGTGAGACAATTCTCTTGGGTTCCAACAATATAGGGTTTGGAGGTCAAATAAGATTGCAAGAACATGAAAAATCAGCACTTCACTAGAACTGTATACATCTGAAGATATCTAGGCAAAATTACGGATGATTACTCTAAAGGAAATTATAATTATTAACCCTTTCCCCATTACGACAATTCTGCAGCAGACGACTTTGAACATATTTTGTCAAAAACTAGAAAATCTCTATAATTAAATGGATAACCTATGACAAAAAGTGGAAAACATTGTGGCAAAAGAAGAAATTGCACGTTTTGTGCAATTTCTTCTTTTGTCACTATGTTTTCAAAAATCTGTCTGCTGCAGAGGCGTCAGAAAGCGTCTATATGAGGGAAAGGGTTAAATAGATTAATTGAAAAAATTGTAGAAAATGGGGAAAATTGATCATTATGGGCAATTTCTTCTTGTGCTACATTATTTTCAAGTTGTCTACAGGTTATGTGTAAAAATACATACGCAGAATATTCCTTTGGGGACCAAAAATATAGGGTTTTAACCCTTTCCCTCATACTACAATTCTGCAGCAGACGACTTTGAACGTATTTTGTAATAACATAGAAAATCTCCATAATTGAATGGATAACCTATGACAAAAAGTGGAAAACATTGTGGCAAAAGGAGAAATTGCACGTTTTGTGCAATTTCTTCTTTTGTCACTATGTTTTCAAAAAGCCGTCTGCTGCAGAGGCGTCAGAAAGCGTCTATATGAGGGAAAGGGTTAAATAGATTAATTGAAAAAATTGTAGAAAATGGGGAAAATTGATCATTATGGGCAATTTCTTCTTGTGCTACATTATTTTCAAGTTGTCTACAGGTTATGTGTAAAAATACATACGCAGAATATTCCTTTGGGGACCAAAAATATAGGGTTTTAACCCTTTCCCTCATACTACAATTCTGCAGCAGACGACTTTGAACGTATTTTGTAATAACATAGAAAATCTCCATAATTGAATGGATAACCTATGACAAAAAGTGGAAAACATTGTGGCAAAAGGAGAAATTGCACGTTTTGTGCAATTTCTTCTTTTGTCACTATGTTTTCAAAAAGCCGTCTGCTGCAGAGGCGTCAGAAAGCGTCTATATGAGGGAAAGGGTTAAGGTCAGAGTTCCAGAACATGAAAAATTAGCCCTTATCTAGAGGTGTATATTTGGTTTTGTAAATGCTTACTCTAATATCCTTGTTGTCTGACAGGCTCGTGACAGAAAGGTGACAGAGATGCGGGATGCCATGTTTAAGGGAGAGAGGATCAATTTCACCGAGGACAGAGCAGTCCTTCACATTGCCCTACGAAATAGAAGTAACACTGAAATACTGGTGGATGGGAAAAATGTAAGACGTTTTCACAATCACCTGCTACAGTATATTGCATGTGATGAACAATATGACATCTGAAGTATGAAAAATATCATTATATATTGGTATAATTTTTAACTGCAAGTAATTTTATACATCTGTAGAATTGAAAGATAATTTTATAACAGACTGGAAAATATTTCAGGAAGAAAAAAACATGTGTGGCGTTAAGCTTAATTGTTCATTTTTCCCACATTGTTTTCATAAGTTTTTCTGCTCCAGAAGGTGTCAGTATTTTTCTGAATCAGCGGAAGGAATTTTGAAAGAGTTTCAATGTGTTCACAAGGTGTCCACGCAATAAGGTCTAAGAAGTTTTCTGTATCAGAGAAAGGTTTAAAAATGAAATGATTGACCTTTGGTACTTTGTGACCAGGAAATATTCAGATCAGCCTGCATCTATTCACAGTCTGATCTGGACCTTTCCCTGTTTGCCATGATGTATAACCTATGCACAGTCTGATCAAGACCTTTCCTGTTCACCAAATATTGTTTTATGCAAGTTTTCAATTTGATAAATAGCCTTTTATTTTAAAACCTCTGAAGGTGTGTTTTTGTGTGACTTTGCTGAATTGTTCAGAGCTCTAGATAAGGAGCGTGTTTCTGGTTCTAAAATCCTTATTTTATACGCTAACCCTATGTTGTGGGTACTCAAAAGAATCGGCTTAATGAGACGATTCTCTTGAGTACCTACAACATATTCTTTGGTTGGATAATAAGAGGGATTTTGTTAAGAAAAGATCTGTAAACCCTCTTTATCTGACCCTCTGACTGTTGTTGTTTTACCCAGGTGATGCCGGATGTGAACAGCGTGTTGGATCATATGAGGAGTTTTGTGGGGTCTGTACAGAGTGGAGAATGGAAAGGATATACAGGCAAATCTATAACAGATGTGGTCAACATCGGTATTGGTGGATCTGATCTGGTATGTATACACTAATACATGGGTGGTGCTCCGTGAAAAACCAACCTTAGCTTTATTTATTATTATGACTGTGGAAATCAATCCTGCCTGCACATCTATTCTAAAGGATCTTAATGGATGCTTAAAGCAGCTTTATAGAAGTTTCTTGAAACCTTCTACGACTTATTGGCAGAGGATATGCTGACTGATCTGAATCTACTCTCCTCACTGATGTTTTGCGGTTGGTTCTCACAGAGCACCACTCACATGTACTTTTTCTTAATCCCTAATAATTTTTTTCACAATGTTTTCAAAAGTCGTCTGCTGCAGAGGCGTCCAAAAGTGTTTGTATGTGGGAAAGGGATAACCGTTTACTTTATATGAAACATCAGAGAAATAGAATAATAGAATGTAGTCATTGGCAGGATTGCTCTAGCACTGGAAAGGGTTACAAACTTGAAACTTTGCCTAAAGGTAACCAGTAACAAGTTCTATTCATTTCTATGGTTACTTTGACCTTGACCTTGGTTTGTCGATTTTCAAGGTCAAATTGCCGACAATCCGGCCTTACCGTCTTCAGCGGTTTCTTGTTTTGATAGTGCAAAACACTGTGGGAAAATTGTTTTTCTAATATTGTTTGTATTGGTTAACCCTTTCCCTCATATGACAACTCTTCAGCAGACGACTTTGAACATATTTTGTCAAAAAATAGAAAATCTCTATAATTGGATGGATAACCTATAACAAAAAGTGGAAAACATTGTGGCAAAGGGAGAAATTGCACGTTTTGTGCAATTTCTTCTTTTGTCACTATGTTTTCAAAAAGCTATCTGCTGCAGAGGTGTCAGAAAGTGTCTATATGAGGGAAAGTGTTAATAGGTGATAAGCCGGTTTTAATCTATTCTATAAACAGTTGAATAACAAAAACAGTATTAATCTTGACAGAGTAGAAAACAGTTTTTACTGTATGGAAAATTTGAGAAAAAGTTATTTATGAACACTTGTCTGTATAGACAGTTACCTTTCTTTAACCCTTTCCCACATACAACAAATCTCCAGCAGATGACTTTGAAAACATAGTGACAAAAACCTAAAAAATCTCAATAAAATATAGCTTAATTGGTAAATAAAGTTGAAAACTTTGTGGCCAAAGGAGAAATTGCTCATCAATAGCAATTTCATCTTTGGCTACAAGGTTTTCAAAAGTCGTCGGCTGCTTTTGCTTCAAAATGCGTCTCCAGGTGGAAAAGGTTTAACCAGGATATTTTTTGTAGGGTCCACTCATGGTCACAGAAGCCCTGCAGCCCTATCAGTCGGGGCCGAATGTCCATTTTGTGTCCAACATTGACGGAACACATATGGCCAAAACTCTAAAAAAACTCAACCCTGAGACAACATTGTTTATAATAGCTTCAAAGGTAAGAGAATAATTATCTTCATGTTTATTTGGAGTTTTGCCGAGCCCCGGTAGCTCAGTCGGTAGCGACGCATGCTGTCAATCCAGGGGATGTGAGTTCGAATCCCGCCTCGGCCAACTTTCTTTCCGACGTTTGACAAAAGTCAATGCGACATGTGTCATTCATCTTTCACCAATGGGCTAAGTCTATGTGGAAAACAAGCCAGTTGCTTGGGAAGATTGTTGTGTGGAGTACTGGTGTGAGAAAAACCAGGAAATGCATGAGTAGGTGAACTGGCCGCCGTGATATAACTGAGAAATTGTTAAAAACGGCGTTAAGCCCCAATCAATCAATCAATTATTTGGAGTTTCTAAGAAAAGGTTTCTAAGATCATTTCATTCAATGTTATTTAACCCATTCTATCATACAACACATTTGTAGCAGATGACTTTGAAAAAATCATGTCAAAAAAATGGAAACTCTATAATTGAAGGTAAGAGTATTGAATAGGGTTAAAAACTTTGGTGCAAGTAGAAATTGCTCATGTTGAGCATTTGTTCCTTTACCACAATATTTTTGAAAGTCATATGCTGCAGATGCATCAAATTGTTTCTTGTAGAAAAGAGTTAACCATTAATTTATCTGATGTGATTTTCTGGAGATGTTTTAGAATGTTTGAGGTTAATATGGGAAGTCTTTCATTGCATGAAAATTCATTTTTAGAATAGAGAAAAGGACATTGTAAGATATTGTTAACCCTTTCCCTCATACGACAATTCTGCAGCAGACGACTTTGAAAACATTGTGGCAAAAGGAGAAATTGCACGTTTTGTGCAATTTTTTCTTTTGTCACTATGTTTTCAAAAAGCCGTCTGCTGCAGAGGCGTCAGAAAGCGTCTATATGAGTGAAAGGGTTAACAGCTGTAAACAACATTTGGGAACAAGATCTATCTACACGTTCATGCAGTCCAATTTTGTTTTACATAATTCATTATTCCATCAGTTATTCTTTTCAAAAACTACTCCATAAAAATGCCGCCATTTGTCAGAACAAATGATAATGATACTTGTCAGAGGCATCTGCAGCAAACTGCTTTTGAAAACATTGTTGCAAAAGGAGATATTGATCAATGCCACAGTGTTTTAAAGTCTGTTCAAAAATTATACTTTCATTCAAATACAGATTTATCTGAATTATGCCTTAATTTTTTCAAATGTATTGGATATATGAAGGAAATGGTTGATAATGTCTTTTATTATTACAGACTTTTACCACACAAGAAACTATTACCAATGTCTTTTATTATTACAGACTTTTACCACACAAGAAACTATTACCAATGTCTTTTATTATTACAGACTTTTACCACACAAGAAACTATTACCAATGTCTTTTATTATTACAGACTTTTACCACACAAGAGACTATTACCAATGTCTTTTATTATTACAGACTTTTACCACACAAGAGACTATTACCAATGCTAGCTCTGCCAGAACCTGGCTGTTGGACTCTGCCAAGGATGTAAGTAGTCAAACTCAATTGTTGGACTGTTGGGTAATAAACAAAAATGTACAAAAGTATAATATCAAAAATGATTTGTATTAGTTGTATTGTTCCTTTTTTCTGTCTTTATCTTAAAAATCATACTGCATGGACAAATTGATTTTGCCAATTTTAAGATTCAATTGAAGGAAAATGAAAAAGGGAGGTTTAATTAATACGACATTTATTGTGTCACTTGTGTAGCATGGTAGGCAATTAGGGATTACTTTTTTTTTTGTCCGGTGTCTGTCTGTCTATCTGTCTGTCTGTGACAATTTTTCGTCACGTTTTCTAATAACTTTTTTTCTACTCAAAGGATTTCATTGAAACTTCTGACAAATGTTTATATCAATGTGTGTGATTGGTTCACAAAAGGGGGATAATCCAAATATTTTTTATATCAGAGATATTGCCCCTTTTCTGTCAAAAATTAAAATTTTCTGACAAGGCCCCGGCAGGTGACATACGTGCTCCGGGGAGCACTCCATTCTAGTATAATTGAAAACCTTTCCCACTTGCATACACATTTCGACACATCTTCAAAACATTGTGGCAAAAGAAGAAACTGCTTTACTCTCTTCAATAGTTACACTTTCATTTATAGAGATTTTCCATATTTTTGGCCAAATGTTTTCACAAACATCCACTACAGATTGGTTGTATGTGGGAAAAGGTTAAATTATCATTATAGGCTATACGAGCACATGCATGGGAAATGGTAACAGTTTATACATTTATGAGCAGTGTATGTTAAGATCATCTTGTAAATTTGCTCAATCCTATCAGGGTCTACACAAGTTGACAGAAGTTTGTTTAAGTGATATGAGAACAGTGTAAATCATGATTAGACTGTACGGATTAACCCTTTCCCATATACAATAAATCTGCAGCAGACGACTTTGCAGACAATCATGCAGAAACATGGCATACCTCTATAAATGCAAGTATAACTACTGAACAAAGTTGAAAACATAGTGGCAAAAGGTGAAATTGCTCTTTGCTGCAGAGGCGTCAGAAAGCATCTATATGAGGGAAAGTTTTAAGGGATTCAAAAGTTGCATAACCCTTACCCTTTAAAAAAAAATTCAGCAGACAACTTTCTAACCATCAAAACTGTGGAAAATAGAGGAATGAAAGTACATATATAATTTTGTATGATGTTAAAACATTGTGTTTAAAAGGAGCAATTGCTAATTTTGAGCATTCTCTCCTTTTTCCATATAGTTTTCAAAATAAGTCTGCAAGTGGGAAAGTCTAGTGCAATAATATGGCATTAAAGGGGTATAAGGCACTGTTATATATAGTATTACCCGGTAACCCTTTCCCTCATATAGATGCTTTCTAATGCATCTGCAGCAGACAGCTTTTTGAAAACAGTGACAAAAGAAGAAATTGCTCAAAACAAGCAATTTCTCCTTTTGCCACAATGTTTTATTCATTTTTAGTCATAGGTTATCCATTCAATTATAGAGATTTTCTATTTTTTTGACAAAATGTTCAAAGTCGTCTGCTGCAGAATTGTAGTATGAGGGAAAGGGTTAAAGGTAGGCTGTAATTAATACTGTTCTAAGTTATCTTGTGATTGTCTTATTGATGCATATCATTGAGTTTAACCCTAACCCAAGAACAAGTGCATTTGCAGCAGTTGACTTTTGAAAAAATTGCGGCTTATATGTAGAAATTGCTCAGCATTTCTTCTATTTTCAACTCAATTCAATTTATTTTTCAAGGTGTTTTCAAAGTCATCTACTGCAGATTTGTTGTGTATGATTAAGGGTTAAAACATTTTATTAGAATAAACTTGCTTTGTTATTTAATTTAAATCCAATTAAATCTATCTTCAGAATTCTGCTGTTGCCAAACATTTTGTAGCTCTGTCAACCAATGCAGTAAGTAGTTATTTTTCGTTGTACGTCAGTCCGTCCGTCACAAATTGTGTCCACTCCATAACTTTTGAACCGCTTGAAGGATTTTGAAATGACTCGCCACAAATGCTCATCATATTGAGACACTGCAGAATGCATGTTACAACCAGCTTAGCCCTAGTTCAAAGTCACAATTACAGGTCAAAGGCCATATGACTACATTGTTTGTCCACTCTTGCAGCCCTTGAATGATTATGATTTTGACATTACTCGTCCCACATTTTCTCCATATTGAAACAAGGTTAACTCATATTACTCAAGTAATTGGGAAACATATTGCTTTTGCTCCCATTGTCTGTCTGTCCATTTGTACGATGTGCAGGGCGCATATTACATCAAGCTTGGATCAAGGTCAAGGTCATATTAAGAGGTCCAAGGTCATATCATGTGTCGATATTTCGTGTCCACTTTATATTAACTCGCCACAAATGTTTACTATATTGTGATGATATGCAGAGAGCATGCTACAACCAATTTGGTTCAAGATTAAGGTTGCAAGTACCTAAGCTGAGAATATTTCATGTAATTTTATAATTTGACTTACAGTTTTTGTTATGTAAATAATTTTAATAAATGATTCGTTTTCTGCTAAAAAATAGAAGTTGTTGTTGGTGATACATGTAGGTCAGGGCATGTAGGAATTATTTTTATACCCCCAGATACATAGTATATGGGGGCTATATAGAAATCACGCTTGACGGTCGGTTTGTCGGTCGGTCCGTTGGTCTGTGGACATTTCTTGTGAACACTATTTGTCAGCCACCCTTGGTCAGAATTCAATATAACTTCACAAGAATGATTGATACCAAGCCTATTTGTGCATATTGTCGGCGTGTTGCACTGGAATTATTTTTAAATGAGTTACGGCCGCTAGAATTTCTCATACATATGTATATTGTCAAGCACCAGCTGGGGGTATTCATCACCTTCAGTGATATTTCTAGTTTGTATTATGATGGATATGCAAGATATGTGATACTGTCCCAGAATATTGAAATTTTATTAAAAGAATGGCGTTGGAAATGTGTGATATCCAGGTTTACTAATCAAATCTTACGTTGTCCTGTAGTGTGCGGGCAACAAAGAAAGCACCCATTGTGGCTAACGCAATATTCATTAAGCTGTGATATTCATGAGAGTGACTATATATTTGAATTGATTTTTTCAGCCCAAGGTGAAAGAATTTGGAATTGATGAAAAGAACATGTTTGGATTCTGGGATGTAAGTTATGCTTTCCACCTTTTCTGTTTATAGGTTTGATCAATTGATTTCAATTTATAAAATTAAATGTCTGACTTTTAAATAAATGTTCTTCACCTTTTCAAATATAAAGATGATGTTTGTATAAATGCATCAATTTCATTAAAAATATTGGTTCAACGTTTTGAGCAATTTCTTCTTTTGTCACTGTTTTCAAAAAGCCATCTGCTGCAGAGCATCAGAAAGCATCTATATGAGGGAAAGGGTTAAACAATTAAAAAGACATGTTGATAATACAAGGAAGATAAGTGGTTGCAGGAACTTTTTTTTACCCTTTCCCACATACAACCAACCTGCAGTAGACGACTTTTAAAACATTTAGGCAAATGTCAAATAAAATGAAAAAATGCACATTATGAGCAACCTGTTCTTGCCACAAAGCTGTCATCTGCTGCTATTTTAATTCAAGGTCAGGTCATATAACTCTTTCTCCCATACAAAAATTGCAGCAGTCAACTTTAAAAATGTTTACCAAAATATATGGAAGACTCTTTAATTGTAAGCATAAATTACTAAAAAAAAGTAAAACAATGTGGCAAACGGCGAAATTGCTCATGTTGAGCAACTTCTCCTGTTTCACATTTTTTTCAACTCTATTCAATAATTATACTTGCATTTATGGGGATTTTCCATATTTTTGTCCACATATTTTCAAAGTCTGCAGTTTTTATTGCTGGTCAGGTCAGTTTCTGCAGCAGACGACTTTGAACATATTTTGTCAAAAGATAGAAAATCTCTATAATTGAATGAATAACCTATGACTAAAAGTGGAAAACATTGTGGCAAAAGGAGAAATTGCTCATTTTGAGCAATTTCTTCTTTTGTAACTATGTTTTCAAAAAGCTGTCTAAAGCAGAGGCGTCAGAAAGCATTTATATGAGGGAAAGGGTTAACAGGCTAAACCTTTCCCTGATATTATGTATAATAAAATTTACTGATTTTGTTGTAATTTATTCATATTTCAGTGGGTTGGTGGTAGATATTCCCTGTGGTCTGCCATTGGTCTGTCCGTAGCTTTATTTGTTGGTAAGTATCAATGTCTAAATGTGTAGTAAGAAAGTTTCTTTTTCAGTGGATGTATCCATAGCTTTACTTGCTGGTACATGTAAGTACCAGTCTCTGAAGTATCATCCTTTTCCCAGACAGAAGAGGAGTTTGACACCTTAGCAGCAGATGTTTCTTAAAACCATTTTTGGAGATGAAGAAATAACCCATTCCCTCATACGACAATTCTGCAGCAGAAGACTTTGAACATATTTCGTCAAAAAATAGAAATCTCTATAATTGAATGGGATAACCTATGACTAAAAGTGGAAAACATTGTAGCAAAAGGAGAAATTGCTTGTTTTGAGCAATTTCTTCTTTTGTCACTATGTTTTCAAAAAGCTGTCTGCTGCAGAGGCGTCAGAAAGCATCTATATGAGGGAAAGGGTTAATACTGTATGTTAAAATCATGCTGCCAAATCTCCAGGTGAACACCTTTTTTAGCTCGCCTGTGCACGAAGTGCTCAAGGTGGTCTATTGAGATAACATTTTGTCCATCGTCTGTTCGTCGTGCATAGTCCGTCGTCAAGGTTTGAACATGGCTCTAGTCCAGTCAAAAAATAGGTCACTAGGCCAAATTGAAGGAAAATCTTGTTAACCCTTTCCCTCATATAGACGCTTTCTGACGCCTCTGCAGCAGACGGCCTTTTGAAAACATAGTGACAATTGAAGAAATTGCACAAAACAAGCAATTTCTTCTTTTGCCACAATGTTTTCCACTTTTAGTCATAGGTTATCCATTAAATTATAGAGATTTTCTATTTTTTGACAAAATACGTTCAAAGTCGTCTGCTGCAGTATTGTCGTATGAGGGAAAGAGTTAACACTCAAGTCATAGCTTACCTGATCACAAAATGAGTTATTGTGATTGATTATGTGGTTGGCATAACTCAGTTGAGAGATCCATGGTCATTATGGCCCTCTTGTTAGCTCACCTATGCACGAAGTGCAAGGTGAGCTATTGTGATCACATTTTGTCCGGCGTCCGTCCGTCGTGCGTCGTCAACATTTCAGCTTGTTAACACTCTACAGGTTACATTTTGCATCCAATCTTCATGAAAGTGTATCAGAACATTTATCTCCATCAAATCTTGGACAAGTTCGAAACTGGGCCATATGAGATCAAAAACGAGGTCACTAGGTCAAATTGAAGCGAAATCTTGTTAACACTCTGGAGGCCACATTTTCAACTTGAACATGTTGAAACTTTATCATAATGTTTGTCTTGATGATATGTAGATCAAGTTCGAACATGGGTCATGTTGGGTCAAAAAGTAGGTCACTAGGTCAAATTGAAGGAAAATGTTGTTAACACTCAGGCTGCAATTTTTGCTTCAGCAGTTTGAAATTTTGTCAGAATGTTTGTCTTAAAAATATCTAGGTCAAGTTCGAATATGGGTCATATTGGGTCAGAAACTAGGTCACTAGGCCAAATTGAAGGGTAATCTTGTTAACACTGTAGAGGACACATTTTCAATTTGAGCATGTTGAAATTTTGTCAGAATGTTTGTCTTAAAGATATCTAGGTCAAGTTTAAATATGGGTCATATTGGGTCAGAAACTAGGTCACTAGACCAAATTGAGGAAAAATCTTGTTAACTCTGTAGAAGCCACATGTTTTGCTTCAGCAGCTTGAAATTTGGTAAGAATGTTGAGCTAAATGATATCTAGGCCAAGTTCGAATATGGGTCATGCGGGGTCAAAAACTAGGTCACTAGGCCAAATTAAAGGAAAATCTTGTTAACACTTTGGATGCCACATATTTTGCTTCAGCATCTTGAAATTTGATCAGAATGTTTGTCTAAATGATATCTAGGCCAAGTTCGAATATGGGTCATGCCGGCTTAAAAACTAGGTCACTAGGCCAAATTGAAGGGTAACTCTTGTTAACACTCTAAAGGCCACATTTTTTGCTTCATAAGTTTGAAATTTTGCCAGAATGTTTGTCTTAAAGATATCTAGGTCAAGTTTGAATATGGGTCATATTGGGTCAGAAACTAGGTCACTAGGCCAAATTGAAGGAACATCTTGTTAACTCTGAAGAAGACGCATTTTTTGCTACAGCAGCTTGACATTTAATGAGAATGTTTATCTAAATGATATCTAAGCCAAGTTCGAATATGGATCATGTAGGGTCAAAAACTAGGTCACTAGGCCAAATTGAAGGAAAATCTTGTTAACACTTTGGATGCCGCATTTTTTGCTTCAGCAGCTTGAAATTTGGTCAGAATGTTTGTCTGAATTATATCTAGGTCAATTTCGAATATGGGTCATATTGGGTTAGAAACAAGGTAAATAACAGAAAATATTGTTCAAACTCCGGAGGCCGCATTTTTACTTTGAGCAAGTTGAAAATTTGTCAGAATGTTGTCTTGATGATATCTTGTCCATGTTGGAATATGGGTCATATCAGGTAAAAAGATATAGATCACTAGGCCTAATGAAGGAAAATCTTGTTAACACTGTGGAGGTTGCATTCAGAATAATTGTCTTGATGTGTTTTGCATTGCAGTACATTGTATAATTAAGGTGAGCGATCCAGGGCCATCATGGCTCTCTTGTTTGAATTACACATCAGGTAGATCATTAACCCTTTCCCACATACAGTAAAATAGCAGCAGGCAACTAAGCAAAAATATGGACAATATCTTTAAATAAAAATTTAAACATTATACCCCCAGATACATAGTATATGGGGGCTATATAGGAGTCACGCTTGTCGTTTTGTCGGTCCGTTGGTCTGTGGACATTTCTTGTGAACACTATTTCTCAGCAACCCTTTGTCAGAATTCAATATAACTTCACAAGAATGATTGATACCAAGCCTAGTTGTGCATATTGTCGGCTTGTTGCACTGGAATTATTTTTAAATGAGTTATGGCCCCTTGAATTTCTCATACATATGTATATTGTCAGGCACCAGCTGGGGGTATTCATCACCTTCAGTGATATTTCTAGTTTAATATAGAGTTCAAAACATTGCGGTATTATTATTCCATGATGTTTTCAAAAATCGTCTGCTACACATACATCAGAAAGCATCTGTAAATGTGAAAGGGTTAAGTAACAAGTTGCAGTTCAGCATAAATGTACTCCTATTGATCAATATATATTTCAGGAATGGATAATTTTGAACAGCTGTTATCTGGTGGGCATTATATGGACAAGCATTTTGTAGAAACGCCTTTGGATAAAAATGTAAGACTAAGTTTAACCCTATCCAACATAAAACAAATCTGCAGCAGACAAATTTGAAAGCAACTGCAGTAAAATATGAAAAACTCTATATTTGAAAGTAAGAATATTGAATAGAGTTAAAAATATTATGGCAAAAGGAGAAATTACTCATCATGAGCAATTTCCTCTTTGTCATAATATTTTCAAAATTCATCTGCTGGAGAGATGTTTGTATGTTGGAAAGTGTTCAAAGTCTCTGACAGTATTTTTTGTAGTTGAATACAACATCCAGGATCGAATACACAGTACCAATGACCCTATTAACCCTTTCCTTTAACACTGAGTTCTGGCTTGATCACTTTAGATAACTGCTTACTAAGTTCAACACTGAAAGTAAACACAGACATGAGAGTTACATAATTTGCTAGCTTAAAGCTTGAACAACTTAAAATATTGTGAGGAAAAGAAGGGGGAATCTGGATAATCAAAGTATAATTCAATTTTCAACCCTTTCCCTCATACGACAATTCTGCAGCAGACGACTTTGAACGTATTTTGTCAAAAAATAGAAAATCTCCATAATTGAATGGATAACCTGTGACAAAAAGTGGAAAACATTGTGGCAAAAGGGGAAATTGCACGTTTTGTGCAATTTCTTCTTTTGTCACTATGTTTTTAAAAAACTGTCTGCTGCAGGCGTCAGAAAGCGTCTATATGAGGGAAAGGGTTAAGCTTTACCTGTTGAGCACTTTACCATTTGGATGATGTCATCTCTAGTTTGGATTATACTTTCATTATAGAGAATTACAATATTTGCGTGTTGATGCTTACAAGTTGTCTGCTGCAGATTTATTGTATTATCAATATAAGGTGAAAGCTAGTTTTGCAATTGATGTAAAATAATTAAGTTTAAACTAAACAAAGTCAAATAGGATTAACCCTTTCCCTCATACGACAATTCTGCAGCAGACAGCTTTGAACATATTTTGTCAAGAAATGGAAATCTCTATAATTGAATAGATAACCTATGAGTAAAAGTAGAAAACATTGTGGCAAAAGGAGAAATTGCTCGTTTTGAGCAATTTCTTCTTTTGTCACTATGTTTTCAAAAAGCCGTCTGCTGCAGAGGCGTCAGAAAGCGTCTATATGAGGGAAAGGGTTAAAGAACATGGAACATACTCTTTATGAAGAGATCTGGCAAAAAAATTACATGATAAGTTTGCCACGTTTTTCAAAATTAAGATGTTGGGAAATCGTAAAACTTGTTTGTAATAGAAAGGATAAACAATTTCAACAGTATTTTACTACATCTAATTTTTGCTTATCCAAGAAGTTCTGAGTACGAATCCCTATTAAGTAAGATACATCCATCATCTGTTAAACTGTTCCCACATGAACAAAATCTGCAGCAGTTGACTTTAAAAAACATCTAATTTAAAGTATTGAAAATCTCTTTAACAGAAAATCTAATAATGGAGTAGAGTTGAAAACATTGGGGCAAAAAAGAGAAATTGCTAATTACGAGCAAAATTTCCTTATACTATCAAATCTTTTTTTGCAGTTATATTGTAATAATTAACCCTTTCCCTCATACGACAATTCTGCAGCAGACGACTTTGAACGTATTTTGTCAAAACATAGAAAATCTCCATAATTGAATGGATAACCTATGACAAAAAGTGGAAAACATTGTGGCAAAAGGAGAAATTTCTTCTTTTGTCACAATGTTTTCAAAAAGCCTTCTGCTGCATATTCATAATTAATGTAAATTGCTGTTTCAGATTCCTGTGATACTAGCACTTCTTGGTGTGTGGTACGTCAACTTCTATGGATCAGAAACGCAGACACTACTGCCATACGATCAGGTAATCATTCGCGCGAAATACTTCCTTTTAAATTGTTTTTTAATTGAAGAGAAAGATTAGCCTGCACTTGGCAAATTGATACAAGTCAATCTTTTAATTGTCTAGATTTAAAATACATGTATATCTAAATTTTACACCTAGATTAAATTGAGTTTTTCTTTATGTGTTGCTTTGACTTACTGATGACATAAAGAGATTGCTTTAAGCCCAGTTTATCATTTCACTGTTTGAAAAAGTGTGTTTTTATTAAGATGTAATCCTCTGTTAGAGTTATTGCCCTTGGACTTCGAAAATATTGTAAATTTTCATCTCGACGTTGCAACTTTGGTTATATTTTTCCATGCACAGATGCTATTGCTGTTTAACTTCCGACACTTATTTGACATCATCACATGATCTTGCAGGACAAGTCCCTCAGAAATTTGGTTAAAGTTGTTCATGCAAGGTTTTTCCCTTAAATCACAGATGCTATTGTTTTAAAACTTATTGGACAACATCACATGACCTTGTAGGGGACAAGTGTCGTTACTTTACATCAGATTTTGACTGAATAATGGAGCCATATTTTGCATTAAATTCACCAAAGATTTATCCAATTTGATTTATGTTTCTTTACTATCAAGCTACTCTCTCAGTAACACCACTGTTGACTATAGTATCATATGGCCAAATAATCGATCATGCTGTCTAACGGACAGCTCTTATTTTTGAAATGCAATTACAATTCTTGTTCTAAGATATAGCCTAAGCAGATAGTTCTCAACCATTTCCTATATGTATAGGCACTTTTTTTTTAATGCCTCAGCAGCAGACGACTTGAAAAAAAAAAAAATTCTCCTTTTACCACAATGTTTCCACATTCTTTCAGTAATATTATCTTCATTTATAGAGATATAACATAGTTTTGTTCAGATTATTTCAAATTCATCTGCTGCGGATTTGTTGTATGTGGGAAAGGGTTAAACTAACCTGATTATAGGCAGCAGGACATATATGGGGATCATTTCTCGGTTCTCCGTCCGTCTGATCACTTTCCCTTATTGACATATTAGTAGGCTTTGCGTTCCTTAAAAAACAAACCCTAGCTCGGCCAACATTCTTCTAACGTTTGACAAAAGTCACTGTGACAAAAGTCATTCTTCTTCCACCAACAGTCTATGTGGAAAAGCAGTCTGTTGTGTGGAGTACTGGTGTCGAAAAGCCAGGAAACACATGAGTAGGTGAACTGACTGCCGCGATATGACTAAAAAATTGTTGAAAATGCCGTTATTTCCTAATCAATCAATCAATCAATCAATCAATCTTTCAAACACTCTTGTTTTTTCTTAATGCAGTATATGCACAGATTTGCTGCGTATTTCCAACAAGGAGACATGGAGAGTAACGGTAAATATGTGACAAGAAGTGGTGAAAATGTTAACTATAAGACCGGTCCCATTGTGTGGGGTGAACCAGGAACCAACGGTCAACATGCTTTCTACCAGCTGATACATCAGGGTGAGCTTTAAGTACATTCCCTTACAATCCTTTACTAGAAAGACAACTTCTGAAAGCTGCAGCAGATGAGTTTATGAAAGCTTTCTGTTTTTCTCACAATGTTTTTAACTCTGTATCAAATATCTAAATGTTACATTTTCTGCACAGTTCTTTTCAAAGCAGATGAATTTTTTGGAAAACATCATATCAGATAAACAATAAGGGGTCATAAGTTCCTTTTTGTACCATTAAAGAGGATAGATACGGAGAGCTTAACCCTTTCCCAAATACAACACATTTGCAGTGTATGACTTTGAAAAGATACCCTATAAAAAATTGGAAACTCCTTTTAAATGAAAGTACAATAATTGAATAGAGTTGAAATATGGAGATAAAAGGAGAAATTGCTTGTTTTGAGCAATTTCTTTTTTTATCGATAGTTTTCAAAAAGCTGTCTGCTGCAGAGGCGTCAGAAAGTATGAGGGAAAGGGTTAACACATACAAAAATATCCACAGCAGGCTACGGTATATATAGGTAGATATGTATGCAAAATGGCAGATGTATTTGTTTGAAATATGGGTCTTGTTAAGTGACTTGCACATCTCACTGAATATCGTGCCCCTCATTTGCCTTAGTATGGCTGAGTCACTCACTGGCTATAGTGAAAACTGTCTTCTCCTCAAAAACTTGAGGTCACCGGTTCAATCTCCTTTGGGTCGTGTCATACCAAAGACTTTAAAAATTCTAATCATGGCTGTCCTTATTGGCACTCTGGTTTGTGGGCTAAACATTACGACTGACTAGCTGGTGTAAGGTTAAATGAACCAGTAGTACTGATAACTTACTCAGGAAATAATGTGATATAACTGAAAATATGTTGAAAGCAGCGTAAAACATTAAATCAATCAATCAACCTCCCAAAAATAAATCGTTGGCCAAATTTCAAATAATTTTGTAGCCATGTTGATTGGTTGAAAAACATAGTTGCTAGGAGAGAGGCTGATTTGTCTAATATGGCTATAATGTAAACTTTAAAAATCTTCACCTCCGAAAGTGTCTGGCCGAATTTCAAATAATTTTGTAGAAATGTTTCTTTGGTGACCCATTTCAGATTGCTTTAAGCCATGTTGATTGGTCACAAAACAGGGCCATCAGAAGGCGGTTCTGCTTGAAAATCTTCTCCTCATAAACTATTTGACCTATTTTCAAATAATTTTGTTGAAATGTTTCAGATATGACCTTCTACAAGATTCCATCAAGCCAGCTTGATGGTCAAACAACAAGGCCACCGGGGAGGCCAGGCTGATTTGCCTAATATTGCTTTAGTGATTTAATTTTTGGCTAATTGCAGTGGAGCAATACTGGCCCTCTTGGGCTTCTTGTTAATAATATTGACTATTTTCTCCTTTTCAGGCACTAGATTGATTCCATGTGACTTTCTAATGCCAGTAGAGACCCATAACCCAATACAGGAAGGGCTTCACCATGAGGTAAGTTTTCGTGACGCCTGTCTTAGTAGGTTGACGCATAGGGAGCATTACTCTATCGTCAGTCTGTCACAATTTCACTTAGTGAGCTATTAACCCTTTCCCACATACAACACATCTACAGCAGACAACTTTGGAAACATCTAGGCAAAAATGTGAAAGTTCTCCATAAATGAGGGATTCATACTTAAAAAGAGTTGAAAACATTGTGGTAAAAGTAGAAATTTCTCATCATGAGCAATTTCTGGTTTTTCCAAAATGTTTTCAAAAGACGTCTGCTGCAGAAGCGTCAGCAAGCGTCTGTATGTAGGAAAGGGTTAACAGGCAAAGCATGTCTTGCTAAGAAAACTCTTTTTGACATAAAAATATTGGTATTGAAATAAATAGCGTCTAGTAAGGGTTATTCTCTATCTCACTGGAGTATTCACTGTCCGTGTATGTTTAAAGGAGCCACACATGTAGCTTCTTGTGAGTAATTAGAATTGAAGCCCATCTTGATTCACTTCTATATCCATTTATGCGATACCAACACAAAAATATCACAAGGGTTATAACTGTTGAAAGAATATGAAAGTAAGTTTGATCAGGAAATGGACAGTCTGTATCTTATTTGATTGGTTGCAAAACATTGCCACCAGGGAGAGAGCTGTTTTGCCGTAATTGCTAAATTGAAAACATTAAAAATCTTCTTCTCTGAAAGTATGTTAATGATTTTTAAATAATTTTGTTCCTTGGGTGACCTTCTTTTAGATTCCTTCAAATCATGTTGATTGGTTGTAAAAAATGGCATTCAAGGGCCTGGACTGTTTTGCCTATAGTGTTTTAATTATATACTGGTCCTCTTGCACATCTTGTTTACCTTTCTAAAAGGATCTGAAAATAAACAGTGCATCTTTCTCTGCATCACATAATTATGAAACATTCTTTTACCTAATAACACAAAATGTAATCTCAAAATTTAGCTACAGCAATTTGTATGCCCATCTTCCCTCATTTTACACCCTGAAAGAGAGAAATGTAATAATGGTTTGTATCTTATTATTGCTTTACCATATACAGAACGCCTATGCAGCAAATGACTTTTGCCACAATGTTTCAATTCGATCCAATAATTAGCTTTTCATATCCTGCAGATTTCTTAATTGAACATTCTGTTGCCTAATTCCTTGCACAAGTTGTGATCTCAAAATGTAACTTCATACAGATTTATGCCCATCTTTACACCCTGAAAGAGAGAACGGTAATTATTGTTTCTAGTTTTGTGCTCATTTCAGTTTATATTTTACCTGTTTAATTTTGTAGATATTAATGGCCAACTTCTTGGCACAGACAGAAGCTTTAATGAAGGGTAAAACGTCCAAGGAAGCTAAAAAGGAATTGGAAGCTGCCAAAATGAGTCCTGAAGATGTAAAGCACATCCTTCCACATAAAGTAAGATGTCTTGTTTTAAACCCCCTTTCCCTCATACAAAAATCCTGCAGCAGAAGAATGAGAAAGACATCTAGGTTGAAATATGGAAAACCCTTTCCCTCATACGACAATTCTGCAGCAGACGACTTTTAACCTATTTTGTCCAAAAATAGAAAATCTCTATAATTGAATGGATAACCTATGACTTAAAGTGGAAAATATTGTGGCAAAAGGAGAAATTGCTCGTTTTGAGCAATTTCTTCTTTTGTCACTATGTTTTCAAAAAGCTGTCTGCTGCAGAGGCGTCAGAGTTCAAAACATTGTGGAAATGATAAGGTGCTCATTATGAGCCACAATGTTTTCAAAATATTTCTGTTAGTAGCATCAAAATGGAGATGCATTTTGGAAAGGGTTTACCAATCCTATCACAGAAGTGATATATATAGGATCCATCATGAGTTTTCTTTGGAGATCAAGATTTCTTAAATGAGTCTAGAAAAAGACAGTTATTAACCGAGCCTCTTGGCGAGGTTAATAACTCTCTTTTTCGAGACGAATTTAAGAAATCTTCTCCAAAGTAAAACGAGTGATGGATTCTTTTTATCACCTAAACAGTGTGTTTTAATGAAAAATATTGACAACATCAAAACAAAGACCGAATAACATATTCTTTATAAGAACTTGTGATTCACCGCATAAAAAAGTAGTCCTCATCATTTTTGAATAAGAAGAACAAAAACAACAATGTTTTAAACAATTAAGACTCGTTATTTATTCAAAATAACGTATTATTGCATTTTTCAATGTGTAAAATTTAACAACTTAACAATAAACATAATAAAGATAAAGGTCAAAATGACGTCATCAGTAGTCGCGTGTATGACGTGTTTTTGTTATCACACATGTTGGATATCGTTGTTCTGTGATTTGTTCTCAACTTGAAAATAAGGGTATTTATGTGATAAAGTCAATTCTGCAGCATTGTCTATGATGACTTTACAAGGTCTGCATAATTTACAATGGTAAACTTACGCATTACATAATTTGAAAATCAAATAATTAATATAAGCTGTATGTTGTCATTAGTACATTAACAGTACAGTTTGCTCACATACATGTATATGGACTTCTTACATGTAACACACATTTATGTGTATAAAACTAGAGATATATTATACATTCAATGTTCATAATTAAGTGGGAAAAGTTTAAAAATATATATTACTTGTATATTCTTTTTTTATCCACATAGTTACATAGCAATTGTTCGGCAAAAGTAGAATATTATTTATTGATAATTTTAGATGAATTAATTAGTTTTCAAAATGTAATCCACATTTTTGAAAAATGCTTCCTAAGAAAAGTACCCTAAGAAAGTGGTATATATTTCCCTACTCCTAATTAAAATGAATTATGTAATGATAAAATATCTGAAATTTGATGTGATGATTTTTAACCCATGTTTTATTTTTGTTAGGTATTTGAAGGAAATCGACCCAGTAATTCGATCATGTTCCAGAAATTGACACCATTTACACTTGGTGCTCTTATAGGTAAGATCTCATCCAGTTAAACCCTTTACCACATACGACAATTCTGCAGAAGACGACTTTGAACGTATTTTGTCAAAACATAGAAAATCTCCATAATTGAATGGATAACCTATGACTTAAAGTGGAAAACATTGTGGCAAAAGGAGAAATTGCACGTTTTGTGCAATTTCTTCTTTTGTCACTATGTTTTCAAAAAGCCCTCTGCTGCAGAGGCGTCAGAAAGCGTCTATATGAGGGAAAGGGTTAAACCCTTTACCACATAAAAAGAGTCTGCTGTACATCACTTTGAAAGTGTCAAGGCAAAAATATGGAAAATCTCTGTAATAATAAGTATTAAATTGAATTGAAGACATAAACTAAAAAGGCAAAAGGAGAAATTGCTCTAATGTTTTCAAGTCTTTTGCTTGACATGTGTCTCCATGTGAGAAAAAAGAGTTCTGCACTGCTAAACATAAATGTCCACTTATATTTACTTGATGACTTTGAGTACTGTAGTGGTTAGAATGTCTGCCTGGGATAGCTGAAGGCGAGGGTTCAATCCTCAGTTTCTTACACACTAAAGGTTTTAAGGGTTAGGGGGATAGCATAAGGTGGATGAATCATGTCTGCAAAAACATACTGGTAGTACTGGGAATTAAGGTTGTTATATAACCTAAATATTGTTTAACCCTTTCTCTCATATAGACGCTTTATGATGCCTCTGCAGCAGACAGCTTTTTGGAAACATAGTGACAAAAGAAGAAATTGCTCAAGACGAGCAATTTCTCCTTTTACCACAATGTTTTCTACTTTTAGTCATAGGTTATCAATTCAATTATAGAGATTTTCTTTTTTTTGACAAAATGTGTTCAAAGTCGTCTGCTGCAGAATTGTTGGTTTGAGGGAAAGAGTTAAAGGGGTGTCCTACACCATTCTAGTTAACAAACAAATCAGTATGAAGTCAAAGTCTTTGAATTAATTATTCCACTTTACTTAATAATAATAATAATAATATAATAATAAATCGTTTTCCTGTGAATCCGCTTCTTCGAATTCCAAGATGTTCTATGGGTGAACCCCTACGAAAATGGTTCAAGAAATATTGATTGGGTGAAAAGGGTAGTCACCAAGTGGCATCAGAAAAGGGCTGGAATAATCGTCTGTTTTAGGGATAGAATTAAACAGAAATGTGACCCCCTACAATATTTGTTCCAGCCTTTCAGACCGGTTTTAAAAGGTAGTCGCCAGGTGACATCAGAAAAGGGTTGAAAAGAAGAAATTACCCAACGACCCCGTCTAGTCAAATACTTTTAAAAATCAACAGTAATTGCCAAATTATGCTGTTTAATTTTAAGTGTTTTTCGTAAATAGGTAGCACCTATATTTATATTAACTTGGAATATACCATGAATGTGTATGCGCTTTCCCAGATACAAGAAATCTGCGGGCAGACATTTACTTTTGAACTATCAAGACAAAAAATTAATATGGAAAATCTCTCTAAATTATAGAATTAAATACATTGTGGCATACTGAGCAACTTCTCACAGACTGATCTGGATATACTCTGTTCACAAGGGCAACAAGTACATTTTCCATTGAACAGGCTCATTTTATCTATAACAAGATGCTATTATAGGCCCACTGAAACAAAGATTTCTTTTGACCTGATGTATATTATATTTTATTTTCAGCCATGTATGAACACAAAATATTTACCCAGGGAGTGATTTGGGATATCAATTCCTATGACCAGTGGGGGTATGTGTACGATTTTGTATATGCAAGTAATTAATAAATGAATTTTACTGTGCTCCCCGAAAAAAAAATTGGGGTTGCATATAGTTGCTGCCTCGTCCATCCTGCTTTTGTCCCAGCTATTTCTCAGCAGACACGGACTTGAATCCAATGAAATTCTATGGGTAGCTTCACTATCGAGAGGAGATGGGCGTATTATCACAACATTGCGGTTCGATGATTTTTCACAGAGTTATTGCACTTGTAATTTCTGTCCGTCTTGCTTTTATCCAAGTGAAGCTTCACTATAAAGAGATATGCATGATAAAAACATGGAAGATTTTCACAGAATTATGGCCCTTTGAATTCTATAGAGTATGATTTACATCTATTCGTTTCCGGGCTATTTCTCAGCAATTACAAATTGGAATTCATTGACACAAAGGAAGCATTATTAACACGAGGAGATGCGCTTATTATATTTATTTCCACTTTTGTACTACCCATTTCTTACTATTTACTTACTCATGTTTCCTCGCAATACTTCGGCAGCATCCATCTGTTCCAACAATAGCTTGATTTTGTTTTTACCCTCAATCAACAATTCTGCAGCAGACGACTTTGAACATATTTTGGCCATGAATAGAATATCTCTATAATTGAAAGAATAACCTATGACTAAAAGTAGAAAACATTGTGGCAGAAGGAGAAATTGCTCGTTTTGAGCAATTTCTTCTTTTGTCACTATGTTTTCAAAAAGCCGTCTGCTGCAGAGGCGTCAGAAATTTGTCTATATGAGGGAAAGGGTCAATGCACAGTATGAGTACTTATTTTTGGAGTAGTTATATTTTGGCCATTATGTCAGAATCTGCCAAACTTAACCAATTTCCATATTCATTGGCTTTCTGGTACCCTTTGCAGTATACAATTTTATAAATATAAAGTGTTCACTGAACTATCAGTCATGGGACAGTTCAATCTACACAGAAATATAAAGTGTTCACTGAACTATCAGTCATGGGACAGTTCAATCTACACAGAAATATAAAGTGTTCACTGAACTATCAGTCATGGGACAGTTCAATCTACACAGAAATATAAAGTGTTCACTGAACAATCAGTCATGGGACTGTTCAATCTACAAAGAATTATAAAGTGTTCACTGAACAATCAGTCATGTGACAGTTCCATTTACACAGAATTATAAAGTGTTTACTGAACAATCAGTCCCGTGACAGTTCAATTTACACAGAATTATAAAGTGTTCACTGAACAATCAGTCCCGTGACAGTTCAATTTACACAGAATTATAAAGTGTTCACTGAACAATCAGTCCCGTGACAGTTCAATTTACACAGAAAATGTATTCAAATTTCTAATCTTGGTCTACATTGTTATCTACTGATTTATGATTTATCTACAGTCTCTGTCTTGATAGTTGAACACAGGACCAAGGCATGGCTTAGCTTGTTACCATAAATGAGAACAAAAAGGCCTTCTATTTGAAAAGCCAAATGTTGAGAAAGTCAATTACAATATCATACAGTACAGCTCACGCGGAAAACGCATCGTCCGCGAACCACCGCGGACAAATCTCAACGCGGACAAATATTTTGGTCCGCGAAGGTGGGTGGAATTCCACCCATCACCGCGATTTTTTGTTATGTCCATCGCGGACGCAACAAGATAACCCCAGGGGGTTGATTAAACCGATCATCGTGGAGTTGCGGTGGAACCATCGCGGAATCGCGGTGATATTTTTTTGAATAGATAAGCTTTTTCTCGCCGTTTTGCTGGGAGTTTTTTTTTAATTTTTAATTTTTATTTCATTACAGTACTAATAAATGTTGTTGAAGAGGATAATGATTATAAATCAGTACTAACTATAAAGCAGCATATATGCGTAACAACTTAATTCATTAAAATTCATCAATACAATTCCCCTAAACTTGATGTATTCTGTAAACGATACAACTACGTGATAATAAAACTGTTAATTCTGCCTGAAAGATGTGTAGCTTACTTTAAATCTCACTAATAAATGCCGTAATTCCATTGTCAATCACCACAATTACCAATGCATTGTTCATTCTTAATCGCCTATAAATTATTTCTTTAAAACCTGTTTCAAAGTCGGCTGAATAACAAAAACAAACTTTGCAAACAAAGAAGTGTGAAGCGCCCATGTTAGTCCCGGATTTAATTAAACAATCAAAAACTTTTGATATGGGAAAGGGTAAACGTCTATACGTGGGAAAGGACTAACGACTTTAATCTCCAAAATGTAACATACAATTTTTGAACTTTTATCAATATTTACACTTTTATTTGTAGATATTGTAAATACCTTTTCAATATATGTTTTCAAAAGTCGCAAATATATTTCATCATGGGAAATTTCACCTTTGCCACAATATTTTCAAAAGTCGTGTAGTGCAGAGACGTCTGAAAGCGTTTATTTAAAATGGAAAGGGATAACGACAATACTCTCCAAAGTGTAACATACAACTTTTGTACTTTAATCAATACATACATTTGAAACACAAAACATAAAGACTGTACATAGATGATTAATCACTGGTGTGGAAAGTTTATATGATAGAAAAAAACAGACACAGACACATTTCATTTGCTTATTTAGATCATCCTTCATTAGAAGTACAATACATTGTACTTCTAATGAAGGATGATCTACATGTACAGTTTTCAACAATATTACAATTGGATAATTCATTTATTAAGTTGATAAGAAAAGCTCAAAAATCAACAATCTGTCTTTATTAAGAGATTCAAGTACATGTACAGTATATACAAAATTCAAAGATATATATACAATGTACATGTACATGTATTGTAATTTAACAATATTTCTCTCTTACTAAAAAATGTGAGATAATCATATGTACGATAAACGTATATCCGATGTCCGCCATTTTCTATTACGAAACTTGACCTTATCGTAAACAAACACAATCTTCCACTGTTTTTCGAATAATTTGCTGAAATGGAATGAATTTTAGCAAGTTGTGTCATAAAATAATCGCAATTCGTCAATAAACGTGTACATGTACATAATCGGGAAAAAAACAACTTTTTAATAAAAGTATAACATTTTTACAGGTAAATATTGCGGTGGAATCGCGGTGATTTCAAAATAGATAAGAATAGATAAGAAGCTCGAATCGACGACATGTCAATCGCGGTGATATAATTAGCCCGTAGGCGGTATTGCGGTGATCATATAGGTTGAATTGCGGTGATTATCCGCGATGAAACATATTTGTCCATCGTGGGATCGCGGAAAACGCGTTTTCCGCGTGAGCTGTACTGTATATCAATTATGTTTATGGCATATCTAAGCGACAAAAACCTGCCGATTTATTCATTCTTAGAAAAGATGAATCCATAAACTTCAAAAACTTGATATAAATCTTGAGGACGGTGAAAATAGGAGAAATTCAAATTGTCATGCCCCTAATAAAAATGACATAAGAAAATATATTGTGAGAATATTTCTTCTTTAACCCTTTCCCTCATATAGACGCTTTCTGACGCCTCTGCAGCAGACGGCTTTTTGAAAACATAGTGACAAAAGGAGAAATTGCACAAATCGTGCAATTTCTCCTTTTGCCACAATGTTTTCAACTTTTTGTCATAGGTTATCCATTCAATTATGGAGATTTTCTATGTTTTGACAAAATACGTTCAAAGTCGTCTGCTGCAGAATTGTCGTATGAGGGAAAGGGTTAACTGAATTATACTTTGATTATCCAGATTCCCCCTTCTTTTCCTCACAATATTTTAAGTTGTTCAAGCCTTAAGCGAGCAAATTACGTAACTCTAATGACTATGTTTACTTTCAGCGTTGAACTTGGTAAGCAGTTAGCTAAAGTGATCCAGCCAGAACTCAGTGGTAAAGGCAAAGTCAACTCTCACGATTCATCAACAAATGGACTGATGAACTTCATCAAGGATAATTCTAAGTAACCAATTAGTAGACTGTTAGATTGAAAGGGCTCTGAGTCTTGAGTAGTTTTCATAGATGTTCCTTTCCCACATGCAAACGAATTTTGACATATCTGAAAAAACATTATCGCAAAAGAGGAAATTGCTCAATATGAGCAATTTCTCCGTTTGCCACATTGTTTCAACTCTTTTCAATAATTATACTTTTATTTATAGAGCTCAGTCTGTTACAACTCAGGCTGTCAATCAAGGGGTTGTCAGTTTGACCACTAGCTTGGCTAACATTTTTCCTGAAGTAGTTTGACACAAATCAATGTGACAAGCCTTATTCATCTTCCACTAATGGTATAACAGTCCATGTGGTCTAAGAAAGCCAGGTAGTTGAACTGGTGGGCGTGATATAACTGAGAAACTGTTGAAGACGGCATTAAGCTCAAATATTGAATCATTCATTTGAATTTTTCATATTTACGCCTAGATGTGTGCTAAATTTGTTGTATGTGGGGAAGCGTTAGTGGTTATAAAATATTTTATATTTGGGTAACATACATAGGTACATGTTTAAGAGTTTAGATCCAAAAGAGATCTACCATGTGGTTCCTAAGGAGGATTGTATACTGGCCTGGGTATCCTGGGTTTGATCCCTGCTTGCAGTGAGTGCAAATGTGTTGGTCTTACAGCTCTTGTTTCCATTGTAGACCTGTTGTTTGATCTCAACAAAATCTTTGAAATATCCATTGTAAATTTGTAGTCGAATCTCTTAATATATAAATTGTGTAACCGTTTCTTTATGTAATCAGATTTTTTTTTACGCAAAAGCATTTATACTTTCTGATAACAGATCATGTCAATTTTTTAGGATGTACAGTGGTCTTGTAATAACTCAAAGTGGAAAACATTGTGGCAAAAGTAGAAATTGCTCGTCGGTGGCTGCGTGGTCATCCGGTTAAGGTTTTTTGTTCAGCTCAGCTTTTTTTCTGTGGCGGCGGCGTGGTTGTCCGGTTAAGGTTTTTTGTTCAGCTCAGCTTTTTAGCTCACCTATGCACGAAGTGCAAGGTGAGCTATTGGGATCACATTTTGTCCGGCGTCCGTCCGTCGTCCGTCGTGCGTCGTCAACATTTGAGCTTGTTAACACTCTAGAGGCTACATTTTGCATCCAATCTTCATGAAAGTTTATCAGAACGTTCATCTCCATAAAATCTTGGACAAGTTCGAAACTGGGCCATATGAGGTCAAAAACGAGGTCACTAGGTCAAATTGAAGCGAAATCTTGTTAACACTCTAGAGGCCACATTTTCAACTTGAGCATGTTTAAACTTTATCAGAATGTTTGTCTTAATGATATGTAGGTCAAGTTCGAACATGGGTCACGTCGGGTCAAGAAGTAGGTCACTAGGCCAAATTGAAGGAAAATCTTGTTAACACTCCAGAGGCCGCAATTTTTGCTTAAGCAGTTTGAAATTTTGTCAGAATGTTTGTCTTAAAAATATCTAGGTCAAGTTCGAATATGGGTTATGCCGGGTCAAAAACTAGTTCACTAGATCAAATTGAAGGAAAATCTTGTTAACACTTTGGATGCCGCATTTTTTGCTTCAGCAACTTGAAATTTGGTCAGAATGTTTGTCTTAAAGATATCTAGGTCAAGTTCAAATATGGGTCATATTGGGTCAGAAACTAGGTCACTAGGCCAAATTGAGGGAAAATATTGTTAACTCTGTAGAAGCTGCATATTTTGCTTCAGCAACTTGAAATTTGTTCAGAATGTTGAGCTGAATGATATCTAGGCCAAGTTCGAATATGGGTCATGCCGGGTCAAAAACTAGGTCACTAGATCAAATTGAAGGAAAATCTTGTGAACACTTTGGATGCCACATTTTTTGCTTCAGCAGCTTGAAATTTGGTCAGAATGTTTGTCTGAATTATATCTAGGTCAAGTTCGAATATGGGTCATATTGGATCAGAAACTAGGTCAATAAAGGAAAATATTGTTCAAACTCCGGAGGCCGCATTTTTACTTTGAGCAAGTTGAAACTTTGTCAGTATGTTGTCTTAATGATATCTAGTCCATGTTGGAATATGGGTCATATCAGGTAAAAAAAAATATAGATCACTAGGCAAAATGAAGGAAAATATTGTTAACACTGTGGAGGATGCATTCAGAATAATTGTCTTGATGTGTTTTGCATTGCAGTACATTGTATAATTAAGGTGAGCGATCCAGGGCCATCATGGCCCTCTTGTTTTCTGTTTTCTATCAGTCGAGCGTCTGTGCTGTACGCGGTGCTCTTGTTTTAAATCATTATCATTTGACTGCTTGATTAATTAATTTAAATTGTCGAAAGTAATATGCTGTAGACGCGTCAAAATGCAACTGCAAGAAGGAAAGTGTAAAGTGATAGATAGCCAAATAGTAGATATTTTATTCCTCTATTGGTTGAAAAATTTGAGTATATATTTAATCAGATTTTTTCTCTTAGTTAAGAGCATATGTAGATTATGCAGTATGAGTTTGTTGATGTTGTGTTATAATGATATTTAACTAAACCATGACATAGGGGGAAATGGTGTGTAAAAAACCTAAAACCTAGATCAGCTTACGTCTGCACAGTTTATAGTTTTATTTTGGTCACCCATGTTTCTCATTCAGTCATTTGAAAACTCGCAGAAAAGTAAAAGTTTCGTAAAAATTGGTATGATGAACTTGTAAATGGTTATTAATATTAAACTCGCAAAAAAAATGAAAATTAGTTCAAATAACATACATGTGTCTATGTGACCTTAAGAAACGCTGTACAAGTAATTTGGTACATTATAACATATTAAATATGTTTGGGTTTTGTAAGTTAACCCTTTCCCTCATACGACAATTCTGCAGCAGACGACTTTGAACGTATTTTGTCAAAACATAGAAAATCTCCATAATTGAATGGATAACCTATGACAAACAGTGGAAAACATTGTGGCAAAAGGAGAAATTGCACGTTTTGTGCAATTTCTTCTTTTGTCACTATGTTTTCAAAAAGCCGTCTGCTGCAGAGGCGTCAGAAAGCGTCTATGTGAGGGAAAGGGTTAATAATCTGTTATAGCTAGTGGATTGTTAAAAGGCGCCTCCTTCTAACATATTGTTGACTGATGTTTTATTTATTAACAAATTTATATTGTAATCATTTGGAAAGATAATGAAACCGTAATAAAAAACAATAAAAGTGAAATATGATATGTTGTTGTCTGTCCCATGATCACATTTATACTGGCCATGTGTGTAAGCACTCCATCATTCACTTTCGATCAATAAATAGTGATTACACATAGGGTAATTAATGAAATATTGTAATAAATGGTATCGAAATTATTTTCTAGTCAATGTTCAGACTTGTACTAGAAAATGGATAAACCACTCGTTTTGACAATCGTCTGCTGCAAATAACCATATGCAGACTGCTTCAGGGAAAGGGTTCAAACAAACAATTCAGCAACAACTGTGTGAAGTGTTTCTGAGATCAAAAGGTCAAAGTAAGAAGTTTTCGAATACAAAAATTAAGAAGTTTTGGATTTTATTAATAGCATCCTTTCAACATGCATGCAGCAGACATTTGAAAACAATGCATTAAATGGAGAAATTGCTCATTATAAATCCTAAGCAATTTCTCCATTTGTCTTGTTGTTTTCAACTTTTTTCAGTAGCTACCTGAGAATGTACTTTCTTTTATTGAGATGCTTTCATATTTTTGCCTAGCTGTTTTCAAAGTTGTCTGCTGTAGGTTTGTTGTATGTTGGAAAGGGTTGTTAAAAAGTAGGGATGGCAACGGTTACCGATATTACTAACCCGATGTATATGTATAAATCAGACTAGAACGTTGTTATCGGAACGTTTTCGTTCGTGTCAACCAACTTTTTATACCCCCGATAAACGAAGTTTAGAGGGGGTATATTGGAGTCGCCCTGTGGTTGGTCGGTCGGTCGGTCGGTCGGTCGGTTGGTTGGTCGGTCGGTTGGTCCGTTGCGATTTTCCTTGTCCGGAGCATAACTTTAAAACTAATTGTTGGAATTTAATAAAACTTCATAGGATGATACAACACATTGAGAGGAAGTGCAGTGTACAGGAACGATAACTCTATTTTACCTAAATACAGAGTTATTGCCTTTGTTACTTTTTCTTGTCCGGAGGATTTCTTAATAACTAACAGATGGAATCTAATAAAACTACATACAATGATAGAGCATAATGAGAGGAAGTGCAGTATACAAGAACCATAACTCTAATTTACATAATTACAGAGTTATTGTTCTTTGTTACTTTTTCTTATTCGTAGAGTCTTGTCCGGAGCATAACTTTAAAACAAATTGTTGGAATTTAATAAAACTTCATAGGATGATACAACACATTGAGAGGAAGTGCGGTGTACAGGAACCATAACTCTATTTTATCTAAATACAGAGTTATTGCCCTTTGTTACTTTTTCTTGTCCGGAAAATTACTTAATAACTAACAGATGGCATCTAATAAGACTGCATACAATGGTAGAGCATAATCAGAGGAAGTGCAGTGTACAAGAACCATAACTCTAATTTACATAATTACAGAGTTATTGCCCTTTGGTTTTTTTTCTTGTTCGTAGAGTCTTGTCCGGAGCAAAACTTTAAAACTAATTGTTGGAATTTAATAAAACTTCATAGGATGATACAACACATTGAGAGGAAGTGCAGTGTACAAGAACCATAACTCTATTTCACCTAAATACAGAGTTATTGCCCTTTGTTACTTTTTCTTGTCCGGAGAATTACTTAATAACTAACAGATGGAATCTAATAAAACTACATACAATGATAGAGCATAATGAGAAGAAGTGCAGTATACAAGAACCATAACTCTAATTTACATAATTACAGAGTTATTGCCCTTTGTTACTTTTTCTTATTCGTAGAGTCTTGTCCGGAGCATAACTTTAAAACAAATTGTTGGAATTTAATAAAACTTCATAGGATGATACAACACATTGAGAGGAAGTGCAGTGTACAGGAACCATAACTCTATTTTATCTAAATACAGAGTTATTGCCCTTTGTTACTTTTTCTTGTCCGGAAAATTACTTAATAACTAACAGATGGAATCTGATAAGACTGCATACAATGGTAGAGCATAATCAGAGAAAGTGCAGTGTACAAGAACCATAACTCTAATTTACATAATTACAGAGTTATTGCCCTTTGTTACTTTTTCTTGTTCGTAGAGTCTTGTCCGGAGCAAAACTTTAAAACTATTGTTGGAATTTAATAAAACTTCATAGGATGATACAACACATTGAGAGGAAGTGTGGTGTACAAGAACCATAACTCTATTTCACCTAAATACAGAGTAATTGCCCTTTGTTACTTTTTCTTGTCCGGAGGATTTCTTAATAACTAACAGATGGAATCTAATAAAACTACATACAATGGTAGAGCATAATGAGAGGAAGTGCAGTATACAAGAACCATAACTCTAATTTACATAATTACAGAGTTATTGCCCTTTGTTACTTTTTCTTATTCGTAGAGTCTTGTCTGGAGCATAACTTTAAAACAAATTGTTGGAATTTAATAAAACTTCATAGGATGATACAACACATTGAGAGGAAGTGCGGTGTACAGGAACCATAACCCTATTTTATCTTAATACAGAGTTATTGCCCTTTGTTACTTTTTCTTGTCCGGAAAATTACTTAATAACTTACAGATTTAATCTAATAAGACTGCATACAATGGTAGAGCATAATCAGAGGAAGTGCAGTGTACAAGAACCATAACTCTAATTTACATAATTACAGAGTTATTGCCCTTTGTTACTTTTTCTTGTTCGTAGAGTCTTGTCCGGAGCAAAACTTTAAAACTAATTGTTGGAATTTAATAAAACTTCATAGGATGATACAACACATTGAGAGGAAGTGTGGTGTACAAGAACCATAACTCTATTTCACCTAAATACAGAGTAATTGCCCTTTGTTACTTTTTCTTGTCCGGAGAATTACTTAATAACTAACAGATGGAATCTAATAAAACTACATACAATGGTAGAGCATAATGAGAGGAAGTGCAGTATACAAGAACCATAACTCTAATTTACATAATTACAGAGTTATTGCCCTTTGTTACTTTTTCTTATTCGTAGAGTCTTGTCCGGAGCATAACTTTAAAACAAATTGTTGGAATTTAATAAAACTTCATAGGATGATACAACACATTGAGAGGAAGTGCGGTGTACAGGAACCATATCTCTATTTTATCTAAATACAGAGTTATTGCCCTTTGTTACTTTTTCTTGTCCGTAAAATTACTTAATAACTAACACATGAAATCTAATAAGACTGCATACAATCGTAGAGCATAATCAGAGGAAGTGCAGTGTACAAGAACCATAACTCTAATTTACATAATTACAGAGTTATTGCCCTTTGTTACTTTTTCTTGTTCGTAGAGTCTTGTCCGGAGCATAACTTTAAAACTAATTGTTGGAATTTAATAAAACATCATAGGATGATACAACACATTGAGAGGAAGTGCGGTGTACAGGAACCATAACTCTATTTTACCTAAATACAGAGTTATTGCCCTTTGTTACTTTTTCTTGTCCGGAAAATTACTTAATAACTAACAGATGGAATCTAATAAAACTACATACAATGGTAGAGCATAATCAGAGGAAGTGCAGTGTACAAGAACCATAACACTACTTTACATAATTACAGAGTTATTGCCCTTTGTTACTTTTTCTTGTTCGTAGAGTCTTGTCCGGAGCATAACTTAAAAACTAATTGTTGGAATTTAATAAAACTTCATAGGATGATACAACACATTGAGAGGAAGTGCGGTGTACAGGAATCATAACTCTATTTTATCTAAATACAGAGTTATTGCCTTTTGTTACTTTTTCTTGTCCGGAGAATTACTTAATAACTAACAGATGGAATCTAATAAAACTACATACAATGTTAGAGCATAATCAGAGGAAGTGCAGTGTACAAAAACCATAACTCTACTTTACATAATTACAGAGTTATTGCCCTTTGTTACTCTTTCTTGTTCGTAGAGTCTTATCCGGAGCATAACTTTAAAACTAATTCTTGAAATTTATTAAAACTACATAGGATGATACAACACATTGAGAGGAAGTGCGGTGTACAGGAACCATAACTCTATTTTACCTAAATACAGAGTTATTGCCCTTTGTTACTTTTTCTTGTCCAGAGAATTACTTTATAACTAACCGGTGGAATCTAATAAAACTGCATACAATGGTAGAGCATAATGAGAGGAAGTGCAGTGCACAAGAACCATAACTCTTATTTACATAATTACAGAGTTATTGCCCTTTGTTACTTTTTCTTGTCCGGAGAATTATTTAATAACTGACAGATAGAATCTAATAAAACTACATACAACGGTAGAGCATAATCAGAGGAAGTGCAGTGTACAAGAACCATAACTCTAATTTACATAATTACAGAGTTATTGCCCTTTGTTATCCAAAAATGAACAAAACAAGAATAACCCGATCCATAACATTATCCTTTTAAGGTGGGGTTTCTAAATATTTCACAACCTTTCCTATCAGGGTGGCGTTCGGGGGTATTAATCACATTCAGTGATAGTTCTAGTTTAATTTTATTTTTTTAATTTATAGTTGAGAAAATATTTTTTTTGTTAATGAAGTGACCGTTATATGATTTATAATATGTTGAATGAAAGAGATGCATAGCTGCATATTTTTAGATACTAACTTGGGGGAAATGTGTTAGCAAACTACTCTTTAAATCTTCTAATTCAGTTGGTAAACAAGAGATGTTTGTCAAACATTATGCCCCCCTGAGTGCCATGTTGTCAGAGATATCTGGACAATTGAGTAAAATTTGCATGGACCGAAATGCCAGCTGATTTGTCATTTCACATTGGATGTCTATGAGTCAGTTTTAAGATTATGAACAATGTTCATTCAAAGTTTGAGGATGGTAGGTACAGTTCTTAATCACATTGTGATGATGACTGATATTTGCAGATAAACATGTATCCTCCAGGTCCAGGCATTGTTGAGATATCACTCGGACAAGCTAAAAAAAGGTTTTTGTGTTCAAGGTCACTGTGACTTTGATCCAATGACCTCAAAATAAATAGGGTTCATCTACTGGTCAGGCCCAACCTCCAAGTCAAGTTTGAGGACCCTAGGTCCAGGCATTGTTAAGTTATCACTTGGACAAGCTTAAAAAAGGTTTTTGTGTTCATGGTCACTGTGACCTTGACCTTTGACCCAATGACCTCAATAAATAGGGTTCATCTACTGGTCAGGCCAAACCTCCAAATTAAGTTTGAGGACCCTAGGTCCAGGCATTGTTGAGTTATCACTCGGACAAGCTTAAAAAAGGTTTTTGTGTTCAAGGTCACTGTGACCTTGACCTTTGACCTAATGACTTCAAAATAAATAGGGTTCATCTACTGGTCAGGTACAACCTCCAAGTCAAGTTTGAGGACCCTAGGTCCAAGCATTGTTGAGTTATCACTGAGACAAGCTTTTTAAAAAAGGTTTTGTGTTCAAGGTCACTGTGACCTTGACCTTTGATTTAATGACCTCAAAATAAATAGGGTTCATCTACTGGTCAGGCCCAACCTTTAAGTCACGTTTGAGGACCCTAGGTCCAGGCATTGTTAAGTTGTCACTCGGACAAGCTTAAAGAAGGTTTTTGTGTTCAAGGTCACTGTGACCTTGACCTTTGACCCAATAACCTCAAAATAAAAAGGGTTCATCTACTGGTCAAGCCCAACCTCCAAGTTAAGTTTGAGGACCATAGGTCCAGGCATTGTTGAGTTATCACTCGGATAAGCTTAAAAAAGGTTTTTGTGTTCAAGGTCACTGTGACCTTGACCTTTGACTTAATAACCTCGAAACAAATAGGGTTCATCTACTGGTCAGGCCCAACCTCCAAGTCAAGTTTGAGGACCATAGGTCCAGGCATTGTTGAATTATCACTCGGACAAGCTTTGGTCTACAGACGGACCAACCGACCGACAGACATGTGCAAAGCAATATACCCCTCTTCTTCGAAGGGGGCATAATAATTTACAAATACAACAATTCGAATTTATCAAATTCATTTCAATAACATTATATTATTTCTAGCCTTTTATTTGACATCAAAGGTTTTTTTAAAAGAAACAAACTGTCCTGTAATTAATCGTTTGATCAGCCACAATTATTCAATAACAAACAGTCATCAATACAATTGAGTGCGGCCGTTTTCACAGTTATGTAAACATTCCCGATCGAGGTGTGAATAATTAACTTCTGGTCAGATACGTGTGACAAATTGAAAAGAATAAAAGGTGAAATACAACTGTGTGTATATTTTATCTATTTTTCCGAGTACTCGGTTACTTGAATTACTAACAGATTAATCGAAAAACATACGGTTAACCGGGTAACCAATTAATCGCTCCCATCCCTATTAAAAAGTGATTGCTCAAGAAGATGGCATTTATGCAGTCTTTGTTAAGAAACTCAGTAAATTGGTGGAAGACTACTGGAGCTAGTCACAAAGACTTTTGTCTATCATCAGCATAACGTAATGTCGAGCAGGGATTGAAATTCAAAGGATTGTATCGAGTATCTACACCAAAAATAACGGTTTAATTGATTAAGAGATATTCAAGATTAAAGTTCAGCGTACTGTTCAAGCCCTCTGGTAATAGCCGAAACAGGAGATGTGCCAATTCCCATTTTCGCTGGACTCATGGACAGGATGCCTTATAGAACAAGTAGAACCATCAAACTGGAGGGTTCTCAACTTATGTATCATATAATAACAAATGGTCATAAATCTGTCGACAAATGTCAAACATTTACAAACTCGCCCTTGAAACAGAAATTTCTTGTATGGTTTTATAGTATTCCTGCCCATCATTAGTCATTACTTATCCCGTTCCCTCATACAACAATTCTGCAGCAGACGACTTAAAACATGTTTTGTCAAAAAAAAAGAAAATCTCTATAATTGAATTGAGTAATTTCTTCTTTTGTCAGTATGTTTTCAAAAAATGTCAGAAATTGTCTATATGAGGGAAAGGGTTGTAGAAATAGCAAACGGTCACATGGACACGCCATTCACTAACTGACTACAAGTTCAGTTTCATTATCAGATCAAGTTTGTTTATTATCTAAGATAAAGTTGGAAACATAGTGGCTAAAGGGGTAATTGCTCATTATGAGCCATTTCTTTTTTCACCAAAATGTTTTAAAAGTCCTCTGCTGCAAGTGCCTAAATTTGCGTCTGTTATTGGGAAAGAGTGAATTTAGATAGTATAAAACGTAACTTCGCCTTGTAATTAGATGTTGCTACTGAAGTTTAGCACGATTGATTGATTGGGAAGTTTATGCCGATTTTCAAAAGCATTTTAGCGTTATTGAAGGTGGCTAGTTCATCAAATCATGTATCGCCTGACCTTCTCGCACCAGTTCTACATACAACATTCTTCCCTTCAAATATAGACCTTTAGCAAATAAGTGGAAGATGATTGGCACTAAATACAACGACTTGTGAATCACCTGAAATAATGATTGATTGTTTAGTGTTTAACGCCGTTTTCAACAATATCTCAAGTTTTATCACTGCATTTCCTGGTTAACCCATTCCCTCATCTAGACGCTTTCTGAAGCCTCTGCAGCAGACGACTTTTTGAAAACATAGTAACAAAAGAGGAAATTGCACAAAACGTGCAATTTCTCCTTTTGTCACAATGTTTTCCACTTTTAGTCATAGGTTATCCATTCAATTATGGAGATTTTCTATGTTTTGACAAAATATGTTCAAAGTCGTCTGCTGCAGAATTGTCGTATGAGGGAAAGGGTTAAGTTACAATTACTAATGTTCCATCTATCCTAACAGCCAGTAGCAATGCTAACCACGTAACACTGAGGGCCAAGAAGGGCATTCAGTACTACCATTTTAACCCTTTCCCTCATACGACAATTCTGCAGCAAACAACTTTGAACATATTTTGTCATAAAATGGAAAATTTCTATAATTAAATGCATAACCTATGACTAAAAGTGAAAAACATTGTGGCAAAAGAAGAAATTGCTCGTTTTGAGCAATTTCTTCTTTTGTCACTATGTTTTCAAAAAGCCGTCTGCTGTAGAGGCGTCAGAAAGCATCTATATGAGGGAAAGGGTTAACTGTCTCTTGACCTCCCGCAACCGAGGCAGACCTTTCTACTACTACACCATCAAGGAAGTCCGGAAATAATGAATGGCCTTGGCTTTTACTTGTACTTAATTATAGGATATAAAAACAAGCAACAAAATATAAAAGATATATTTAATAAGCGAATTTTTTACATGGATACATGTTGCATAGACCTTAATCCTGAGTCATTGAACAGTTACAGCTAATTGCACTTGACAATAAAACAGTGTCACACAATCAGAAATGGATCCCCCTCGCAACCTTCACCAGTCTATCGTTTAATTCCTGGAACTAGAATTTAGAGATTTGAAGTCATAATGTCACTCACTTTGAAAACATTTAAGTTTTACACTTCATTAACCCTTTCCCTCATATAGACACTTTCTGACGCCTCTGCAGCAGACAGCTTTTTGAAAATATAGTGACAAAAGAAGAAATTGCTCAAAACGAGCTATTTCTTCTTTTGACACTATGTTTTCCACTTTTAATCATAGGTTAGCCATTCAGTTATAGAGATTTTCTATTTTTTGACAAAATATGTTCAAAGTCTGCTGCAGAAATGTCTTATGTGAGTAAGGGTTATTTTTGTCAAACGATGCATCTAGCCCTAAATTAAAAGTAGCCGAACAGCGAGGACTCGGTTGAGACTGTGTGGATATAGAGGTTCACACAAGTCTTCACTGTATGCAGATGTATTCAGACTTCATATCACTAGAACTTCTCATATCTGAATGAAAATCGTTTAAATGACATAATATGATAACACTGGTTTTGGGCAGATATGTAAAGTTTGAAAAACACATTTAACGTTTATGTAAAAGGCCAAACAACAATGAACTATGATGTTTACAATTATAAACAAGAATGCCATGAGACCCTATATCCCTCACCTGAGAATGTGATCTTTTAAGTTGCATTTCTATCCAGAGGAAAGAAATTCATGTACAATAGGGCCATGAATGGTCCTGGATTGCTCACCAGATTTTTTTTTCCACTTTAGCCATATAAGTCCCGCCCCCTGGCGGCCATACTTTTCAACCAATCAACATGGCTTGAAGGAATCTGATAGACTAGGACTATTTCTACAAAATTAATTTAAAATCGGCCTGACACTTTCTGAGGAGAAGATTTTTTAAGTTTTCACTATAGCCATATAAGGCAAGATAGCCCCGCCCCCTGGTGGCCATTTTTTTTCGACCACTCAACATGGCTTGAAGGAATCTGATAAGAGTGTCATCCAAGCAACATTTCTACAAAATTATTTGAAAATCTGCCAAACAGTTTGGGAGAAGAAGAATGTTAAACTTTTTTCATTTCATTGCCATGGAAATCAGAATTCTGCATTGATCCCACAAATTTGAAGAAATTCTGGCGAGATCATTGGGAGGATGCTTTCTACGAAGTTTCATCCCAAATGACCCACTGGTTACTGTGGAGAAGATGTTGACGCACAATGCACGCCGGACAAAAGGCGATCACAATAACTAACCCCTTGAGAACTTCATACTCAGGTGAGCTAAAAAAAAGTTCAAATAAATTTTTCTAAAAATAAGAAGCTGAATGGGTTTGGGACTAACCACAAACATGTTACACAAGAGCACACTCTCACGAATTCTACTTTTCTTCAAGATTTATGAATTTTAAAAAAACGAAGCCGTTCATGTACATTTTCTTTCTGGAAATGTATCGCATTATCTCTTGTTAGAATCGTAAACACAACTTTATTAGACCTATTTAAAGGTTGGGTGTCATGTACAAACCGTGGTTCATGGAAAAAAGATGATTTGGTAAGTCACAGAAAACTAACAATATCTTATTTCCATAGTTTTCTGTGGCATACCTGAAATCATCTTAAGTTACACAGTAAGTAAATGTTTATTGTTTGGTGTTAAACGCCACTTTTAACATTTTTAATGTTATATCACGGAGTTTCCTGGGTAAGTTACCAGTCCTACTGGTCCGTTTATCCTGACATCAGCCAGTCAGTTGAAACCCTCAGCGCCACGAAAGGCAGCCATTACTACCATTTTAATGCGGTATGACCCGGCCAGGATTCAAACTTGTGACCTCCAACACTGAGGTGCCACAACCACCATTGAGTAAATGCTTATCTAGTGCTAAACTAATTATGCTATTTATCAGATGATTTCCGGTATGTCACAAGAAAATTACATTCTCTTATTGCATAAAAGTGAAGATGCTGATCAGTATGTAGATATGCAGTATGATCAGGGTCTTCACTATTAGAAAATATATTGTATAATGCTTTAACACTAGATAAACATACTTATTGTGTTCTGTGCTTAAATGAACTGAGTTATTTTTTATAACAGTTGACTTTTGTACATTTTATCCCCCTCCAATGTTTGTATTGGACACCAACCTTAAAAGAGGTATAATTACGTTGCGGTTCATTCCGTTTTCTCTCGCAATTCCTTAATCGGTATCTACCGAGCAGGGAAAAACAATTTTATTTCAATAATAATATAAAAGTTTTCTCATACTACAGTCTAATTAGAATCCAACATTACCTCATAAAGGTTATAAGGGAAAACAATTGTTATTTTATGAATTTCTATAAAAGTGCAATTTTAAGACAAGATCGATATTTACAGGATACTAAATTATTCTAATTAATGCAACTTAGCGATTTCCCATTGAAAGTGAATCTGCATTATAATTTATAAGTGCAACATGTCCCAATCCCTAGGGGCCATGTTTCTTTTACTATAACCCCTCAAAATAATAATCAGAATCATACCAAGACTCAACACTTGAAACTCTAGGTTTGAAATAAACACATCTACAACAGGTTTTTTTTTCAACTTAGGCAAATAAATATATGTTCATTTATCAATAATTATATTTTCGACAACATTTTTCAAAAGTTGTCTGCTTCAAATAATTTGTTGTTGAATGGGTAAAACACTCCACAATGTTGTTACAACCAGCTAGCCCAGTCTTAACCCTTTCCCTCATAAAGACGCTTTCTGACGCCTCTGCAACAGACGGCTTTTTGAATACATAGTGACAAAAGAAGAAATTGCTCAAAACGAGCAATTTCTCCTTTTGCCACAATGTTTTCCACTTTTTGTCATAGGTTATCCATTCAATTATGGAAATTTTCTAATTGTTGGCAAAATACGTTCAAAGTCGTCTGCTGCAGAATTGTTGTATGAGGGAAAGGGTTAATGCAGCATAAGTTCCAACATATACAAACAAACTACTCCATTACATACAACATATCAAGTAACGATTTAAGACATACTACTATAAAAGTAATTCAGCAAACTAACATGTCATCAATTGTTATAAACAAATATAGCATGCAAAAAACTCTCTATAATTGAATGTATAACCTATGACTAAAAGTGGAAAACATTGTGGTAAAATCATATTTCCAATTATTCAGATATTACAACTTTTCCTGAGTTGTTTTCAAAACATATGACTTTAAAATATATAATATGATTTTTGTAAACTTAAAGCATGACAAACTGATTCAGTCAAACAAAAATGCAGTGAAAACTATTAACCCTTTCCCACATTAAAATAGATTTTGATGTATCTGCAGCAGACAATCTGTAATAAAGATTGAGTTTATTGAGAATTTACACATTTGCCACAACATTTTCAACTCTATTTAATGATAATAATACTTGAATTATTGGGATTTTTAATATTTTTGGTGGGAAAGTGTTAATACTCATAAGCTTGGATATCTATTTTCGATTGCATAACAAAAGGTGAGATATGAACCTGTCTTCACATACAATAAATCTGCAGCAGATGACTTTGTTAACATGGATGCAGAGATATGAAACATTTCTATAAATGGAAGTAAAATTATTGAAGCAGTTGAAAGCAATGGGAAAAAGTACAAAATGATCTTAACCCTTTCCCACCTGCAGACGCATTTTGACGCAATAGCAGTTAACGACTTTTGAAAACATTGTGGCCCAAGGTGAAATTGCTCATGATGAGCAATTTCTCCTTTGGCCACAATGTTTTCAACTTTATTTAACAAATAAGCCATCTTTTATGGAGATTTTTTAGGTTTTTGCCACTGTTTTCAAAGTTGTCTGCTGCCGATTTGCTGTATGTGGGAAAGGGTTAATGAACGATTTCTTCTTTTTCCGCAATATTTTCAAAAGTTGTCTGCTGAAAATGTGCATCTCTCTAATTCATCTGTCTGTAAGTCATCTGTCTGTAAGTCATCTGTCTGTAAGTCATCTGTCTGTTTGTCATCGAATTCTTCCGGTATATCTTTAGTAACATTATCATTTGACTTGGATGAATCTGATTGGTCCGTTTTATTCTTCCTGTCACCGTATGCGTTATGGGGCAAGTTGTAAAGTTCTGAGTAAGATTTTGTCTCTCCAGTTTGCACAAAATGTCGAAAACATTTCAATAAGGCCTCACATTCTCTCTCATCATCAAAAGGGTTATCTGGGTATGTCTTTTTCAGCTCTTTTCTTGCCTAAAAGTTCAAAAGATTCATTTAAATACTATAACATAGAACAAATCCGCAACAGACAATTTTGGAAACATCCAAGCAAATACACATGTTCAAGAATTATTATTGAACATGAATATAAAAGAAAGAATAATAATTAGTTGAAAATAGTTGAAAACATTTCGTACACTGCTTTGAAAAACAAGAGGCCCATAAGGGCCTATGCTCTACTGGCATTGATCTGGCTTGTTTCAAAAGGAACCAATATGTCATCAATATTCAAATACCATCTAAGTTTGATGAAGATCAGATAGTAAATGGAAGCTCTATTGTGTTCACAAGCTGTATTATAGCAATTTTGACAATTTCAAGGGCCATAATTCAGCCATGCATGGGTAGATCTGGCCGTTTTTTAGAAATGAACCAAACTCTCATGGATATCTAACTACGATATTGAGATACAATAAAAAATAAGGACTATATCATGTTAACAAGCCCTATTATAGCAATTTTGACAATTTCAAGGGCCATAATTCAGTCATGCATGGGGCGGATCTGGCTTGTTTTCAAAAGGAATCAAGCTCTCATGGATATCTAACTACTGTATAAGTTTAATTGAGATACAATAAAAAAAAAGAGACTGTATCGTGTTAACAAGCTCTATTATAGCAATTTTGACAATTCCAAGGGTTATAATCCAGTCATGCATGGGCGGATCTGGCTGGTTTTGGAAAGGAACTGAGCTCTCATGGATATCTAATTATTGTATAAGTTTGATTGAGATACAATAAAAAACAAGCAAATTCAGAGAATTATGGTCCCCCGCCAGGGTCAAGGTCACAAGGTCAAAAAAATTGGTATTGATGGAAAGGGGTTGTCACAAGGAATACACATGTGAAATATGAAAGCAGTACCTATTACGGTTCAGAAGTTATGACCAAGGTTAAAGTTTTTGTGACAGCGTGACGGAGGGACTGACGGACGAGAAATAATAATCCCCACGCTTTCGCTAAAAGCGGGGGACAATAACGACTGTATCGTGTTAACAAGGTCTATTATAGCAATTATGACAATTTCAAGGGCCATAATCCAGTCATGCATGGGAAGATCTGGCTGGTTTTTGAAAGGAATCAAGCTCTCATTGATATCTAACTACTGTATAAGTTTGATTGAGATAAGATCAAAAGTGAAGACTGTATCGTGTTAACAAGCTCTTTTATAGCAATTTTGACCATTTCAAGGGCCATAATCCAGTCATACATGGGCGGATCTGTGGCTGGTTTTCAAAAGGAACCGAGCTCTCATGTATATCTAACTACTGTATAAGTTTGGTTGAGATACAATCAAAAGTGAAGACTGTATCGTGTTAACAAGCTCTTTTATAGCAATTTTGACCATTTCAAAGGCCATAATCCAGTAATGCATGGGCGGATCTGACTTATCGTGTTAACAAGAAATTGTTTACGGACGGATGCACGCACGGACGCACGACGGACAAATCGCCACGACACAAGTCCTTCTGGCCTTTGGCCAGTAGAGCTAAAAAATCAGTTATATCACAGCGTTTTTTAGGTAAGTTGCCAATACTACCGGTTCATTTACTCTGACACCAGCCAGTAAATCGTAATGCTAACCATGCATTCCTGAGCGTCAAGTAGGGCAGCCATTACAACCATTTTCCTTGGTCTTTGGTATGACCCGACCGGGGATCAAACCCACAACCTCCCATACCTGAGGCGGAGGCCCTACCACAACACTACCGAAGCGATTACACCAAATAATTTTTTCAAAAATCATTTGCCGCAAATATGTCTGCAAGTGGTAAAGAGTTGTATTATATTTTTATTTCAATACATCCTTTGAAGAGCTGGTTCTGCCTTTGAGATTTTATCATACAATTGGCATGAGTTCTGGTCATGTCTCCAGGAAGCCGACATCAATGAGTTCTGGTCATGTCTCCAGGAAGCAGACATCAAGCACGGTTAACCCTTTCTCTCATACAACAATTCTGCAGCAGACGACTTTGAACATATTTTGTCAAAAAATAGAAAATCTCTGTAATTGACTGGACAACCTATGACTAAAAGTGAAAAACATTGTGGCAAAAGGTGAAATTGCTTGTTTTGAGCCATTTCTTCTTTTGTCACTATGTTTTCAAAAAGCTGTCCGATGCAGAGGTCTCAGAAAGCGTCTATATGAGGCCAAGGGTAAGGGTTAATATAATCAATCAATCAATCAATATAAAATCAATGTGAAATAAATATAAAACTTGCTATCTACCTTGTCTAATTCATCACTTTCATATTCCTGTAGTTGCTTTTGAAAGCCAAAGTTTGGGTTGGCACAGCTTCTGGCACTTCTGATGGCATTGATGGTATCCCGCCAGCCAAGCTGGGTAACTGTCATGATATACGCGGCTGTCAGAGTGACACTTCGAGAGACACCTGCTAAACTAGAAAGAAGAAATTGCTGTGTTAACCCTTTCCCTCATAAATACGCTTTCTGACGCCTCTGCAGCAGATGGCTCTTTGAAAACATAGTGACAAAAGAAGAAATTGCTCAAAACAAGCAATTTCTTCTTTTGCCACAATGTTTTCCACTTTTAGTCATAGGTTATCCATTCAATTATAGAGATTTTCCATTTTTTGACAAAATATGTCGAAAGTCTTCTGCTGCAGAATTGTCGTATGAGGGAAAGGGTTATTTACTTGGTATGGTATATTTTAAAGTGGTCTGTTTAGTTCCAATCCTATTCCACCAACAGACGCTTTTTGATACAGTTTGACATTGTGATAAAAGGATAAATACTCAAAATAAGCAATTCCTCTCTTTGTTACAATGTTTTCAAATCTTTACAATAATCAAACATTCCTTTTAAGAGATTTTTCAAATTTGCCAGGATATTTTCAAAGTTGTCTGCTGCAGATATGTTGTATGTGGGAAGATTTTCACAACTTTAAAAACATATAAACAAAAATAAGGAAAATCTCTGTAAATAAAGTGCGCTTTAACTACTTCGAAAAAGAACTACTTTTTGTAATTATTGTGAGAAAAGAAGGAATTGCTCAAATGAACTGTTCATTTTTCATCTTTCCATAATGTTTTCCACTCTGTATCAAACCAATACATGCCATGCTTTACTTCAGATGTTTTCGTCTTTACCCTGTCACTATAGTTCCGTTGGTTATGGCAAAGACTATGAGTCAAGGAGTCTTGAGTTTGAGTCCTGGTATGGCCATTCAGAGTCATACCAATGACAGTCTATTGGGAAGGTAGCCCGTTGACTGAGCAGAACTTTGCGTAGATTATTGGTATTAAAATCAAAGCGCTGAAGGCACTGCATTTGTTTGGGTACATAAAACTGTTCAACGGCCAGGGAAGAAGACAGTGCAATTTAAGAATACAACATTACAAATTTCTACGTAGTTACAAGGGAATCTATGTTTTTGCACTTCCTGTAATGATTTAAAGGTCCCCTTTGAATAAGGAAGTGTATTTATTTAGTCTAAATTTCTGTTGTTTTTAGAACTGTAGGGGTGATTACTGGGTATCCCCTATTGATTGAGATATATTTTCTTTCCGCCTATATTTGATTTAGTTGACTTGTAGAATGCGTAAAACTGTAAAAGAATATCTCAGCGTGGTCGAAAGTCCCAGTCGTTAATTAATTAAGCAATGATTAAATATTTAAGGATGCGATCTTAGGCACCCCAAACAAATAACATTGGCGAAAAGGGAGCAACATTTATAAATTGCACTGTATTCAACCAGTTAAAAATGCACAAAAAGAAGATAACTACTATTTATATTTTGTCTGTCATCTGACAGTCAAGCAGGTAAGTCTCCAGGGCAAGAAATGTGGATGCTTGTAGAGCCTTCGACGGAAACAAACCTTTTTCATACCAGAGAACTCCCTGGAACGCTACAGAATCTGTGTACTTTTTTTTATTTATAAAATCTTTATAGAACCTTACACGGGTTTTGATTAAAAATTTATTAAAATTTAAATACGGCATGGAACTTATCTTTGTATTGCATTTTTATACATTTATAACATTATTGTATAAGTGTTTATTTTTTGTATCGCATGATCTATAATAACTTAAATACAGAAAACCTATGTTATTTATTTCAATAAAGGGAGGTAATTCTACAAAAACATAAGAAATCACTATTTCGAGCGACTTACTCCGTCAAGTTTTCGCAGTTTACATTTTACTTCCGATTACTTCCCTTTATACATGAAACTGAAGAGAAAGCTTTAAGACTTTCAATAGACATATATTTGAGATACGTTTTCAAAATATTTCTTATTTTTGTTTATTTCACTTGTTTATGTGTCCGAAGATTTGCTCTATATTCTATAGCGTCAGCATTTTCCCACTATATTGCATTTGTCCGCATTTTCCCTCTATAATATATGTGTCCGCAGATCGCGTCCGCACTTTAGACCCTCCCCCCATACCGTTGTATTTATAAATAGAATTCGACGATCACGATTTCTCTGCAAATGTGTTACTCTCATTTTAAATGCATTTTATGACGCACATATTTGTTTTTTTAATTCTTTATACTATATTTATATGGCCGACAAGGCACAAAGAAAATATTTTCAATTCTGTTTTTATCTACATTTTCAATGCGTGATTGAAAATTCAAATACCGTATCTGGAGCTTAAATCGGAAATAGTTTTCCCTGTAGCAGTTCACTCATTGAGATTTATAAATCTCTCCGCGTTCTTGTTTTAAAATACAATGTTTCATTTTATTTCCAAATTCTCTTTGAATATAAGAACCACATAAGAAAACAAAGACGATATAAATATATCATTATTTCAAAAATCGTGATACATTTGAAAAGTAAGAGCAAGTATTGAGTACTACTTTCACGCGTATGAAATTCATGGAATTTTCGATAAGACGTATGGCTTCAGAATTGCAGCAACTAAATTTGTTTGTTCCAAACAAATAAAAAACTTACGATAAGGTGAAATGACTGTCATGCCGAGGGCTTGGCTTGAAACGTTTGTTACTAAAAACCTATTTTGAAATCCCTGGTTTAGGGGCAATTTTGACCCCTTTGTAAACTATGCAAATTTAGGTGCCATTGCTCAGAACGAGCAATGGCACCAAAATTTCCATTGTTTACGAAGAAAAAGGATTTAACGCTTATAAAGACTTTATGGGGAGGTGATTTATCTTGGTAAAAAGAACAACAATTTTAAGTTACAACTGTTTCACGCCAAGCCCTCGAGTATTATTGCTGTAACAGAAATACTACTGAAAATTCGGTTAACCTCCAATCAATCAATCAATCGGATGCTTTAAACAAGAGGACCATGACGGTCCTAAATCGCTCACCTGATTCAATAGAATTTTTATAAGTAATTTTTAATGTTCTTACTCTATACATATAAGGAAAAGGATCCCTAGGCCTACTCCCTGGAAGCTTTGTTAACAGATTGAAACTAGAGCTATCACTTAATGAGATTAACCCCCCGAATGCAGCCCTGATAGGAAATTCCATCCAGTAGTTTTAAAAATATTCTCAGTAAGAAAGGGAAATAACTCAGTAATAAGCTTAAATAGAGGTATGGTTCTTGTACAATGCCCTCCGTATAATTGTGCTTTAGCATTGAATGAGGTTTTATTAAATTCCATCCAGTAGCTTTCAAGTTATTCTCCAGATAAAAAAAAAAAGTTACAAAGGGCAACGACTCTGTAGATTACTCAGGGGTGCGGAAATCAACTGCCTGACTTGTCCGACACAGTAATTTTATGGTCGGCAAGTAGGATTTACCTGTTGAGTTGTACGCGGGCAAGTTAAACTTAAAAGAAATACTCCACTATATATATCAACCAATTCATTTGAACTTTGCATATGTAGCCAAAATATACAGGTATAGTAATAACTCACAAACTCAATATATTTTTATTTTTGTCAAACTTTTTTTTAAATCAGTGGAGTAGTGGACAAGAAGACTTATTCTGTATACTGTATAAGGGAAAGGAGCCCCAACCATAGTGGCCGTGATTTTTGGCAGATCAGAACAATTTGAACAAACTTTGAAGAGAGTTACCCAAGGAACATTTGCTCCATATTACTTTTAAATCGGGCAAGTACTTTCGAACAAAGAGATTTTAAAGTTATGACATTTCCCCCCCCTTTTTGATGCCACAGCAGCCAATTTCTACATCCAATTAAATTCTCTGAACAATCTTTGAAAGTGGAACACCAAAGAAACATTTCTGTGAAGTTTCATGGAAATTGGCCTTGAGGTTTCAGAGGAAAAGTTGTTTGTAAGAATATGTGAATGGACAGATAGACAGGCCATGATGCCCTACTTTCAGACATCAAAAACATCTGAAGAAAAGAATGATGAGTCATAGGAACTCCTGTAATAAGACTTTGTTTTAATTAACCCTTTCCATCATATAGATGCTTTCTGACGCCTCTGCAGCAGACAGCTTTTTAAAAAACATAGTGACAAAAGAATAAATTGCTCAAAATGAGCCACAATCTTTTCCACTTTTAGTCATAGGTTATACATTCAAGATTTTCTATTTTTTGACAAAATATGTTCAAAGTCGTCTGCTGCAGAATTGTTGTTTGTGGAAAAGGGTTACAGAGAAACATACAAACAATAACCTGTCACTAAAATTTGCTCCCATTTCTAATTATTTCAACAAGAGTCTTCCCTATGTCCGAGCTCTAGATAAGGGGGCGTTCCAAAATATTTTAATTGACCTGCAAATCCTATTTTTTGGGGTACTCAAAAGAATTGTCTCAGCAATGTGATTCCTTTGAGTAGAAACAACAGAGGTGATAATGAGTTCTTCTAAAAGATCATCAGGAAGAAAGACCTGCTAACTCATCCTTATCTAGTCTTCCTATTAACCTGCCAAGGCAAGCAACACAATAATGCCTGCTACAAGAGGTTTCAAATGTCCAATGACACCAGTGGAAAGATCCAATGATGACTATGTAGAGGTACAGGTAAGGAGGGGTATTCAGCTCTTTTCCCCACAATTTCTCTATTATTATTAAAGCAAACCCTATGTTGTGGGTACTCAAAAGAATCGTGAGACGATTCTTTTGAGTGCCCACAACATAGGGTTAGGGGGTCAAATACGGATTTTAGAACATGAAAAACGTCCCTTACATATAGCTCTGCTATGAGGATATAATAGAAGTTATACTACCAGTGTATCAGAACCCTTCCTTTCCCCAGTCTGGTCTCATGGATAAATTCTATTGCCTGTGGAAAAAACTGGCTCAGTTTCTGCTCGGGTGTATCACTGGCTGTGATACATAAGTATTTTCTGTCCTGAAAAGATAATTTTACGAGTAGATAAAAAAGATTATCATCTGCAGCGGACGACTTTGAAGAAAAAACGCTTATGAGCAATTTCTCCTTTTAGTGTCCATGTTTTAAAAAGTCATCAGCTGAAAACAGGCTGAGAAACAAAAAACCCTGTCATGTGGGATCATTAAATATGAATATTCAAGTACTGATGTAGAGCAAAGTATACGAGCTGCATGGTAATATATATACTTTTCTGTGCGTGAAATGGTATCCTAATCCAATTATGACATGTAGAAAGCAAAGGAACAGGTATGATAGACGATCATTTTCAATATTCAATTTATTTTATCATTAACTTTGCGTGCTCTGAATATGTTAACAAACCAATCATAATAACTAACAAAATAGGGACAAACATTAGTTTGTTGTTAGCAAAATAATAATTTGAGTTGCATGATCCATGATTTTTTCCCTAAAATGTACCACAATAAAATACGACAATTCTGCAGCAAACGACTTTGAACATATTTTGTAAAAAAATGGAAAATCTCTATAATTGAATGGATAACCAGCTATGACTAAAAGTGGAAAACATTGTGGCAAATGGAGAAATTGCTCGTATTGAGCAATTTCTTCTTTTGTCACTATGTTTTCAAAAGCCGTCTGGCATCAGAAAGTGTCTATATGAGGGAAAGGGGTTTAAAACCTGTACAGAGGACATTTCATTTTATTTGATACTTACTGGGATCAACTCTTTGGCATTATCATGTATAGATAGGATATGTGTTATCTCGTGTTTGTCTAACTGCTCTTTATCCTTGGCATCACGGAAATTACCCACATACAAACCCTCTATGATCTGTAATACAAACCAATAAGGAATATAAACAGGGAACTTACTGACGCCTCTGCAGCAGATGACTTTTGAAAACATTGTGTCAAAAGGCCATATAGCTCATAATAAGCAATTTCTCCATTTGCCATAACTTTTTCAAATACTTTCTCAAACTAAACTGTCATCTGTAGTGGTTTTCTATATTTTTCCGAAATTGTTTTCAAAAGTTGTCTACTGTAGATTTGTTGTATTGGGGAAAGGGGGGGGGGGGGGGGGGGGGGGGGTTAACTGACCTATTTACATCAATTGCGATATTAGAACTTGCAACCTCTATTATAATTAACCCTTTCCCTCATATATACTCTTTCTGATGCCTCTGCAGCAGACAGCTTTTTGGAAACAAAGTGACAAAAGAAGAAATTGCTCAAAACAAGCAATTTCTCCATTTAACACAATGTTTTCTACTTTTAGTCATAGGTTATCCAATTAATTAAAGAGTTTTTATATTTTTTGACAAAATATGTTCAAAGTCATCTGCTGCAGAATTGTCATATGAGGGTTAATCATTCACAATATCTGTTTCCAGTACTTATGCCAAATGTGTTTGGAATACAACAGTAAATACCCTACAGGAGAAACAGTCAAAGCTGACAACCAATTCAGTCACTGAATGCCTACAATAAAACAAGCCTTCGAAGGAACACATGTCACCTGCCAGTTAAACCTTTCTCCCATGTATGTATACAACAATTCTGCAGCAGACGACGTTGAACATATCTTGTCAAAAAATAAGAAATCTCTATAATTGAATGGATAACCTATGACTAAAAGTGGAACACATTGTGGCAAAAGGAGAAATTGCTTGTTTTGAGCAATTTCTTCTTTTGTCACTATGTTTTCAAAAAGCGGTCTGCTGCAGAGGCATCAGAAAGTGTCTAAATCAGGGAAAGGGTAAAGTCTGAGTACTTGGAACCACTATTATATGATTAATAACTCTCAGTGTCTGGTTCCTGCATATATTCAACCAGTTCTTTTGCCAAACGAAGATCCCAGATGCAGATAACTTTAAATAATCCTATAGGAAAAACAGTTAACACTTTCCCTCATATAGACGCTTTCTGACGCCTCTGCAGCAGACAGCTTTTTGAAAACATAGTGACAAAAGAATAAATTGCTCAGTCTTTATATTTTTTATAAAGAACTAAATTCAGTTAATAACTTTGGGTGTTGCTTTATCAGAAAGGGGGAAATATGCCATAACTTGCAAAATTATTGGGCACAAATGTTCCTTGGGTAGTAAACCTCTACCAAATTTGTTCAAATAATTCCAATCCATTAAAAAACGTGCCTGCTAGGTTCCTTTTCCTTATGTGATATATAGTAGAACTTTAAAAATCTTCTTGTTCGAAAGTACTGGCCCGATTTGAATATAAATTTGAACTAACGTACCTTTGGTGACCCTCTATTAAATGTGTTCAATTTATTATGATCAATAGAAAAACAGGAGATGTTGTTTAAAGAAATTGATGACGATGCCAGACGACGCTCAACAGACACGGGGTGATCACAGGTGAGGTAACAAGTTTTTAGTGTTCGAAGGACTCCATGTGTCGCCTGACAGTTGAGTTAAACTGTGAACAACAGACAGATGACAAACAGGTCACCTTGCCAAGGTAGGTGACACTGAAAAATAATTTATAACAAATTAAATTCTATGATTAGGAAATTAATCAGTAGAGTAGAATGATCAATTGCATGGTTAACCCTTTCCCTCATACAACAATTCTGCAGCAGACGACGTTGAAACATATTCTGAAAAAAATAGAAAATCTCTATAATTGAATGGATCGATAACCTATGACTAAAAGTTGAAAACATTGTGGCAAAAGGAAAATTGCTCGTTATGAGCAATTTATTCTTTTGTCACAATGTTTTTAAAAAGCTGTCTGCTGCAGAGGGCGTCAAAAAGCATCTGTATGAGGGAAATTTATACCTATAAATATCCAAAATACTGAAAACAATAGATTTTGATAATTACCTTATTCATTCCATTCCCCATATTGACAACAACAGCATTTGTGAACTAATGTCTTTAATTTCTGTTTTCCTTACAAAAAATGCAAAAACACTGAAATTGACAAGAAAATAGAAATACATTTATTAACCCTTTCCCGCATACAGAAGCTTTTTGATGCCTCTGCAGCATACAACTTTTGAAAGCATTGTGCATTGATGAGGAATTTCTCCTTTTGCAACAATGTTTTCATGTCTATTCAATAATTTCACTTTCATTTGTCTATATATATTTTTATATTTTTACTTCTGTTTTCTGTTGTCTGCAGAATATTTCATATTTTTTTTGTATGTGGGAAAGCAACTTCATTGCAGATCTAATAGCTACACAAAATCTTCAATTTAACTAGCATCATCCTTTTTTTTTTTTTTTTTTTTTAAACTTATTTATAATATGCATATGCTATTTATTTAATGGCTTTGGCCTAGTACATTGTATTCAAATATTTCTAGATCTATAGAATGACAATCATTCTTTGTTTAAAGTCGTGTATTAACAGAGGCCCAGAATAGGAGGAGTATAAATCTCTTTTCCACACAATATTTCTTTTATTTTATCTTACCAAACAAATGATGTAAATATTCCAAATAATCAACTCATTTAGACTATTCTTTTGAGTACCAACAACATAGGGTTAGAGGATCAAATAGGGATTCTAGAAAATACAAAGCTCCCCTTATCTAGAGCTCTATATTAACGCTGCAGTATAAATGTAAAACTGTCATCATAGCCGACAACTGGATTATCCGGTATTACGTTCACTTCAGCGTTTTTTATCGACATTGTTAGTTTAAAAAAATATTTTAATTGTGTAAAGAAATATGTTGATAAAACATTTGTGATATTTCTTTTATCAATGCATGATGAGTTTTATAAACGAAATAAAATCATAGTACCGATAATTTGATGAAAAATATCTTCTTTTTCAATTTCTCCAAAACGAAAGCAGAGTACCGTTATTTTCACACACAACGTAAAACAGTAAACAGTTTGTAAATTAGTTGTCATACCATTCGGAACAACTCAGCTTCTCTTTACCTGATGCAGACGACACTTGGCGCATGTATAGCAGACAACATTTGGAACAATTGTTGAAAAATGAGAAAATGCACGTCATGTTGTGAAATTTCTCATATTTTAATCTGTTCAATTATCAGAAGCAGACGACGAAAATGCTCTAGCATATATTATGTGGAATGTTTAGCGGTCCTTTCCCTCATAGGCCTACGACAATTCTGCAGCAGACGACTTTGAACGTATTTTGTCAAAACATAGAAATCTCCAAAATTGAATGGATAACCTGTGACTAAATGTGGAAAACATTGTGTCAAAAGGAGAAATTGCACGTTTTGTGCAATTTCTTCTTTTGTCACTATGTTTTCAAAAAGCTGTCTGCTGCAGAGGCGTCTGAAAGCGTTTATATGAGGGAAGGGTTAATACTTGGGCATGAGTATAGGTGCTACTGTATCTATATCGGGTTAACAAACACATATTAATGGTGATGCCGGTTATTAAAACCTCATATCGACATTTTTAGAAGTAATTTACGAGTCCTAACGCATTATGCAAATAAACTAAAAATGATCATCTGTTAAAGCTACATTATTCCACTTTATAATATGACCAAGATATTAAAACCATGAAATAATGATGACGGGAACAACAATTAATCGACTTGCCCTTCATAAAGTACTTACTAAGAAAAAATTCCATAATTTAAGATTCAACCTATTCTTTCCTACCATTTCTGCCATTTTCCTTTGTGGTATTTAGGCTACTCATCCTTTTCATTACAAAGACGTCATAATTACAACACACGTTGACGTCAAATCTTGAAACACTAATCAGTAGGCCTAACTTTTTGGGCTAATTTTGAAAATAGAACACGAGTGTCATGACACGCAAAATATCACATATCAGATTCCTTGTTTTTCATTCCTTTATCGAGAAGGTATTTTCTTATTTTATCATGTCCTCTTAGACATATTTTTTCGTTTTGAAATGCTATTTTGACCCAATCAAAATATAGGTATATCGCCAATAATCTTTTCTGGACACACTTTTTGGATACATGGTAAGCCTATAGCAAAGTTCATGCACATTTATTTAACCGGCGATTTTCCCCACAGCTAATGACGTTTAACGGTATAAAATACAATATGAGCCGTCCCGCGAGAAAACCAACATTGTGGACTCTGCGTAAAGTATTGACCCGAATCAGCCTAAGCATGCCGCGCAGGCTTACCCGGATGGACACTTCTCGCCTCCTGTTGATTTTCTGTTTCAGGAATCATTATTCTATATATATGTGGCTATAACTCAGTCGTAAACAACGAGGGATATCATGTATGTGGCTATAACTCAGTCGTAAACAACGAAGGATATCATGTTTGTGGCTATAACTCAGTCGTAAACAACGAGGGATATCATGTATGTGACTATAACTCAGTCGTAAACAACGATGGATATCATGTATGTGGCTATAACTCAGTCGTAAACAACGAAGGATATCATATATGTGGCTATAACTCAGTCGTAAACAACGAGGGATATCATATATGTGGCGATAACTCAGTCGTAAACAACGAAGGATATCATGTATGTGGCTATAACTCAGTCGTAAACAACGAGGGATATCATGTATGTGGCTATAACTCAGTCGTAAACAACGAAGGATATCATGTATGTGGCTATAACTCAGTCGTAAACAACGAAGGATATCATGTATGTGGCTATAACTCAGTCGTAAACAACGAGGGATATCAATGAGAGTTCAAACCCCGCTTCGACCATTTATCATTTCCGACGATTATAAAACTCATTCCTCGAGAACTACCAATGTCATACAGAAAACGTAGTGACCTTTATCGAATTTTGAGTAGTCCATATCTATAGATGTCTGCAAGTATCTTTTTCCTCCGGCAAAACGTTTTGTAAAAATCGTCGGTAGCAGAGATGTTAATTTTTCGTCCGTAGGATTGGGAGCCAATATTCTGCACTATAGGCTACTTCCAAGGCAAAAGTCTAGCCTTTCCTTGTTTAATGACTGCGGTTTCGTGAAGTTTTGAAATGTAAATAATCACATAATTCCAATAAGGGAAAACAAACCATTGAAGGACCCTATCGTTTAACTTGAACTATATACTGGAACGGATCTGTCTTCGGAAAACAGCGTTGCAGCATTTCTGCTTGCTCATTGAATACGAACTGCTTTTGAGCTGTTTTTCTCAATAGGACTTTTATAACAAGTTTATTCTAAGAGATTCAGCAATCACATCAACATATCAATTATGCATATATATCCTACTCGAGTTTGATTTTCAGTACCTACCGAACTATCGCGAAACAGCTTGACACGTTTCAGTATTTTGTTGTGCCATAAAATTTGCTTATTACTTACTTGCATTTCACTATTGCTTCAGCCATTAATTATCTATTATATGAATATTGATAATGAATTTACTAAATTTGAGAAATAAGATATAACTTAACATCATACCTTAAAGACGGCGTTTCAAGAAGCATCAAACGGATTTTATATATTTTGTGTAACATATATCTTATGCATGTTGAAGTGCAAATAAATGCATGTATTTTAACCCTTTCCCCCATACAACAATTCTACAGCAGACGACTTTGAACAGGTTTTGTCAAAAGATAGAACATCTCTATAATTGAATGGATAACCTATGACTAAAAGTGGAAAACATTGTGGCAAAAGGAGAAATTGCTCGTTTTGAGCAATTTCTTCTTTTGTCACTATGTTTTTAAAACGTCGTCTGCTGCAGATGCGTGAGAAAGCGTCTATATGGGGGAAATTAAACGTGTAATTACGTGACATTCTATAACACAGAAACAGCAGCGCAGCACTATGGTGAAATGTGGTGAAATGTCCTTGAGGAAAATTACAAGTTGAACTTTTGGAACAGATAAGGTTCAGAACAGCCTGTACATGTTCTCAGCCTTATCAGGCTTGATTGATTGACTGGGATTGTATGTCGTCAGGTATGATTGTTTGACTAGGATTGTATGTCGTCAGGTATGATTGATTGACTGGGATTGTATGTCGTTCAGCCTTATAAGGTATAATTGATTGACTGTGATTATATGTCGTCAGGTATGATTGATTGACTGTGATTGTATGTCGTCAGATATGATTGATTGACTGGGATTGTATGTCGTTCAGCCTTATCGGGTATAATTGATTGATTGGGATTGTATGTCTCTACATTTTTCAGCCTTACCAGGTATGATTGATTGACTGGGATTGTATGTCTCTACATTTTCAGCCTTATCAGGTATGATTTATTGACTTGGATCGTATGTCGTTCAGCCTTATCAGGTATGATTGATTGACTGGGATTGTATGCCGTCCTCCTTATCAGGTATGATTGATTGACTAGGAGTGTATGCCGTCCTCCTTATCAGGTATGATTGATTGACTAGGAGTGTATGCCGTCCTCCTTATCAGGTATGATTGATTGACTGGGAGTGTATGTCGTTCAGCCTTATCAGGTATAATTGATTGACTGGGATTGTACGTCGTTCAGCCTTATCAGGTATGATTGATTGACTGGGATTGTACGCCGTTCAGCCTTATCAGGTATGATTGATTGACTGGGATTGTGAGTCGTTCAGCTTATCGGGTATAATTGATTGATTGGGATTGTATGCCGTCAGCCTTATCAGGTATGATTGATTGACTGGGATTGTATGTCTCTACATTTGTTCGGCCTTATCAGGTATGATTGATTGACTGGGATTGTATGTCTCTACATTTTCAGCCTTATCAGGTATAATTGATTGACTGGGATTGTATGTCGTTCAGCCTTATCAGGTATGATTGATTGACTGAGATTGTATGTCTGTAAATTTTTCGGCCATATCAGGTATAATTGATTGACTGGGATTGTATGTCGTTCAGCCTTATAAGGTATGATTGAATGACTGGGATTGTGAGTCGTTCAGCTTATCGGGTATAATTGATTGATTGGGATTGTATGCCGTCAGCCTTATCAGGTATGATTGATTGACTGGGATTGTATGTCTCTACATTTGTTCGGCCTTATCAGGTATGATTGATTGACTGGGATTGTATGTCTCTACATTTTCAGCCTTATCAGGTATAATTTATTGACTGGGATTGTATGTCGTTCAGCCTTATCAGGTATGATTGATTGACTGAGATTGTATGTCGGTAAATTTTTCGGCCATATCAGGTATAATTGATTGACTGGGATTGTATGTCGTTCAGCCTTATAAGGTATGATTGAATGACTGGGATTGTGAGTCGTTCAACCTTATCAGGTATAATTGATTGACTGGGATTGTACGTCGTTCAGCCTTATCAGGTATAATTGATTGACTGGGATTGTATGCCGTCAGCCTTATCAGGTATGATTGATTGACTGGGATTGTATGTCTCTACATTTGTTCGGCCTTATCAGGTATGATTGATTGACTGGGATTGTATGTCTCTACATTTTCAGCCTTATCAGGTATAATTGATTGACTGGGATTGTATGTCGTTCAGCCTTATCAGGTATGATTGATTGACTGAGATTGTATGTCTGTAAATTTTTCGGCCATATCAGGTATAATTGATTGACTGGGATTGTATGCCGTCAGCCTTATCAGGTATAATTGATTGATTGGGATTGTATGTCTCTACATTTGTTCGGCCTTATCAGGTATGATTGATTGACTGGGATTGTATGTCTCTACATTTTCAGCCTTATCAGGTATAATTGATTGACTGGGATTGTATGTCGTTCAGCCTTATCAGGTATGATTGATTGACTGAGATTGTATGTCTGTAAATTTTTCGGACATATCAGGTATAATTGATTGACTGGGATTGTATGTCGTTCAGCCTTATAAGGCATGATTGAATGACTGGGATTGTGAGTCGTTCAACCTTATCAGGTATAATTGATTGACTGGGATTGTATGTCGTTCAGCCTTATCAGGTATAATTGATTGACTGGGAGTGTATGTCGTTCAGCCTTATCAGGTATAATTGATTGACTGGGATTGTACGTCGTTCAGCCTTATCAGGTATGATTGATTGACTGGGATTGTACGCCGTTCAGCCTTATCAGGTATGATTGATTGACTGGGATTGTGAGTCGTTCAGCTTATCGGGTATAATTGATTGATTGGGATTGTATGCCGTCAGCCTTATCAGGTATGATTGATTGACTGGGATTGTATGTCTCTACATTTGTTCGGCATTATCAGGTATGATTGATTGACTGGGATTGTATGTCTCTACATTTCCAGCCTTATCAGGTATAATTGATTGACTGGGATTGTATGTCGTTCAGCCTTATCAGGTATGATTGATTGACTGAGATTGTATGTCTGTAAATTTTTCGGCCATATCAGGTATAATTGATTGACTGGGATTGTATGTCGTTCAGCCTTATAAGGTATGATTGAATGACTGGGATTGTGAGTCGTTCAGCTTATCGGGTATAATTGATTGATTGGGATTGTATGCCGTCAGCCTTATCAGGTATGATTGATTGACTGGGATTGTATGTCTCTACATTTGTTCGGCCTTATCAGGTATGATTGATTGACTGGGATTGTATGTCTCTACATTTTCAGCCTTATCAGGTATAATTGATTGACTGGGATTGTATGTCGTTCAGCCTTATCAGGTATGATTGATTGACTGAGATTGTATGTCTGTAAATTTTTCGGCCATACCAGGTATAATTGATTGACTGGGATTGTATTTCGTTCAGCCTTATCAGGTATAATTGATTGACTGGGATTGTATGCCGTCAGCCTTATCAGGTATGATTGATTGACCGGGATTGTATGTCTCTACATTTGTTCGGCCTTATCAGGTATGATTGATTGACTGGGATTGTATGTCTCTACATTTTCAGCCTTATCAGGTATAATTGATTGACTGGGATTGTATGTCGTTCAGCCTTATCAGGTATGATTGATTGACTGAGATTGTATGTCTGTAAATTTTTCGGCCATATCAGGTATAATTGATTGACTGGGATTGTGAGTCGTTCAGCCTTATCAGGTATAATTGATTGACTGGGATTGTATGTCGTTCAGCCTTATCAGGTATGATTGATTGACTGAGATTGTATGTCTGTAAATTTTTCGGACATATCAGGTATAATTGATTGACTGGGATTGTATGTCGTTCAGCCTTATAAGGTATGATTGAATGACTGGGATTGTGAGTCGTTCAACCTTATCAGGTATAATTGATTGACTGGGATTGTACGTCGTTCAGCCTTATCAGGTATAATTGATTGACTGGGATTGTATGCCGTCAGCCTTATCAGGTATGATTGATTGACTGGGACTGTACGTCGTTCAGCCTTATCAGGTATGATTGATCGACTGGGATTGTATTTCGTTCAGCCTTATCAGGTATAATTGATTGACTGGGATTGTATGTCGTTCAGCCGTATTAGGTATAATTGATTGCTTGGGATTGTACGTCGTTCAGCCTTATCAGGTATAAATGATTGACTGGGATTGTATTTCGTTCAGCCTTATACGGTATAATTGATTGATTGGGATTGTACATCGTTCAGCCTTATCAGGTATAATTGATTGACTGGGATTGTATGTTGTTCAGCCTTATCAGCTATGATTGATCGACTGGGATTGTATTTCGTTCAGCCTTATTAGGTATAATGGATTGATTGGGAGTGTACGTCGTTCAGCATTATCAGGTATAATTGATTGACTGGGATTGTATTTCGTTCAGCCTTATTAGGTATAATTGATTGACTGGGATTGTATTTCGTTCAGCCTTATCAGGTATAATTGATTGACTGGGATTGTATTTCGTTCAGCCTTATCAGGTATAATTGATTGACTGGGATTGTATTTCGTTCAGCCTTATCAGGTATAATTGATTGACTGGGATTGTACGTCGTTCAGCCTTATCAGGTATAATTGATTGACTGGGATTGTATGTTGTTTAGCTTATCAGGTATAATTGATTGACTGGGATTGTATGTTGTTTAGCCTTATCAGGTATAATTGATTGACTGGGATTGTATGTCGTTTACATCTACTTTCAGTTATTGAACGGCGGCCAGTTTATATACAATGTGCTCAATAATCCACAAAAAAGAATTTCCAAACAACTGGCTGCTTTTCCACAAAGACAGTTAGCCCTTTGGTGAAAGACGAATGACGCTTGTGTAATTGACTTCTGTCAGAAAAAAATTGTTTTGCATGTGATCGAAGTCACAACCCACAGATTGACAGTCTGCGTCTGTACCGACTGATCTCCTGGGGCATAACCATATCTACTCATCTAACAAGCTTGAGTAAGTAACTTGTGAACAATTTAGATAGTGATCAGACAGTGCGGATGTACAGGCTGATCTGGATCTACTAGGTTCTCAAAACCCCTTGTGAACATATTCCCATTGCAGGGGCTACATTAAGCAAGGAACTACTGTAACAATTGTGATTGACCGCGGACTCAGAACACATTATTCGGTCCACTGCAATCGAACGCTATGTAGACACTAAGATACTGCTGTTTTTACAGGTCCGTGAAGTTAGGTTGACGAGTGACGAATTGACGAGTGACGAACTGTGACATTTGTTTAGGTCCGTGAAGTTAGGTTGACGAGTGACGAATTGACGAGAGACGCACTGTGACATTTTTTCTAAAAACTTTATTTCTTTCTTTAAGATAATGTATCTGGACGTATTAAATGCAAGTTAGGCCCTATTTCATGTTTCATGGCGATCAGTCATTCAGAAGAGCTTCGTCAATTCGTCAACTCGTCAATTTAGTTGACGAAATTGACGAACAAAATATTTTTCTAAAAACTTTAATTCTTTGCTTTAGATAATGTATCTGGACGTATTGAATGCAAAGTATGCCCTATTTCATGTTTCATAGCGATCAGTCAATCAAAAGAGCTTCGTCAAGTTCGTCAATTCGTTAACTCGTCAGTTTAGTTGACGAAATTGACGAACAAAATGTTTTTCTAAAAACTTAATTTATTTCCTTTAGATAATGTATCTGGACGTATTGAATGCAAAATTATGCCCTATTTCATGTTTCATAGCGATCAGTCAATCAAAAGAGCTTCGTCAACTCGTCAATTTTGTTGACGATTTTTTTTTTTTTATAAAAACGTTATTTCTTTCCTTTAGATAATATATCTGGACGTATTGAATGCAAATTATGCCCTATTTCATGTTTCACCAGTCAATCAGAAGAGCTACATTAAGTTCGTTAATTGACGAATTAACGAAAACAATATTTTTCTAAAAACTTTATTTCTGTGTTTTAGATAATGTATCTGGACGTATTGAAAGAAAATTAGGCTCTTTTTCAAATTTCATGGCGATCTGTCATTCAGCAGAGCTTTGTCAAAAAAATATTTTTCTAAAACTTTATTTCTTTCCTTAATGTATCTAGACGAATACGAATGCAAATTAGGCCCTATTTCATGTTTCTAGGCGATCAGAAGAGCTTCGTCAAGGTCGTCAGTTCGTCAACTCGTCAATTTAGTTGACGAATTGACGAAACAATTATTTTCTAAAAACTTAATTTTGTCTTTTAGATAATGTATCTGGACGTATTGAATGCAAATTAGGCCGTTTTTCAACTTTCATGGATATCAGTCATAAAGAAGACCTTTGTCAAGTTCGTCAATTCGTCAACACGTCAATTTTGTTGAAGAATTGACGAAACAAATATTTTTCTAAAACTTTATCTGTCTTTTAGATACTGAATCTGAACGTATTGAATGCAAATTATACCCTTTTTCAATTCTCCTGGCCCATCAGTCATTCAGAAGAATTACATTAAGTTCGTCAATTCGTCAACTTGTCAATTTTGTTGACGAATTGACGAAAAAGATATTTTTCTAAAAACTTTATTTCTGTCTTTTATATAATGTTTCTGGACGTATTGAATGCAACTTTAACCCTATGTCTAATTTCATGGCCATCAGCCATTCAGAAGAGCTTCGTCAAGTTCGTCAATTCGTGAATTTGGTTGAGGAATTGACGAACAAAATAATAATCTGAAAACATTATTTCTGTCTTTTAGATAATGTATCTGGACGCATTGAATACACAAAAGGCCCTATTGCATATTTCATGTCAATCAGTCATTCAGAAGAGCTTCGTCAAGCTCGTCAATTCGTCAATTTCGAATTGACGAAAAAGAAAAAATCTAAAAACTTTTTTTCTGTCTTTAAGATAATGTATCTGGACGTATTAAATGCAAATTAGGCCCTGTTTAATGTTTCATGGCCATCAGTCTTTCAAAAGAGCTTCGTGAAGTTCGTCACTTAGTCAACTCCAAAATAAACGTAAAATGGAGCGAATAGTGTGACAGGGCTTGCGCGCTCGAACAAGATTTGACGATACCGGCTACCCTTTCTACATTTTCTCCGGTAGACGATTCACATGCAGATGATCTGCCTGCAGACAACTCACATACAGACGGTACACACGAATACGATCCTTCTACGGGCATTCAGGTCACATTTGATGAAGCCATGTCTCTAATAGAAGACAAAGGTATATAATGATTATTATTATCAGTATAATAATTACTGTATAAATATTTTCCCGTTCAAACGATATTTAAAAATAGGCATGTGTCATTTGCATTATTACCGCTACATCGGAAATTAGACAAGTCCAATATCTGATAACATTTTACTGTAAATAATAAGGGTAAAATTAAGATATTTTAAACTGAACGCTTGCATAATTATGTAACATTTCCTTGACGCTGTTGGTTCAAAAATATTTGTTCTAACCGAAATATGCTTCTAGATTTTAATACAGACCCTACTATTTACATTCTACTTTTTCTGTGATGAAGGATTGGGGACATTTTATAAACCCCTTCTATATCCGTCGTTAAATAATTGAATAGGTGTTTTTATTTTGATTTAAAAATAAATGTTGTTATAAAAATATATTTTAAAGAGACCTTCTTTTTTTTACAGATGAAGCAGACTTTCCGTTTGAAACACCACAGCCTTCCCACCGTCTTGATACGCCCATGTCAACTGACATTGCTAGAATGAAAACTTGTACAGAGTCAGATCGAAATGATTGCGAAAACTATGGTCACGTTGAATGTAAGATATCTTGTTGATTAGTGTACAGTTCGTTGTACTTGTGTCAATTGCATAATTGCTGTCATGGGTGCATTGTCTTTTCGGAACTTTATAGACCAAGATCAGCCGGGTAGTTCAATCAATATCCTCACTTTCTAACATGTGTAAGGTATTTTTGTCATTAATATGTGTAGGTCTCAGGTCACGGTCACATTTGTTTCATATATCAAAAGTAAGTGTGTCTTGGCTTGCAGAGGTAGATTTAGATGACATGACCCAATGAAAAACCTATTTCATATAAGGTATCGGTTTTCAAACATTACATTGAAGACTATATTAAGAATGCACAAAACAATTGTCCGAGCAGTATATGTGTTACACTAGTGAACTAATCCTAAATTACTTTGAAATATATTTCCTAATTCATTTGTTAATTCAGACAAATCTGCCCAAAGGAAGCATTTTGTACCAGGGAACGCTCAAACTGCAGTTACTGTCAGCCAGGATGCAGCTTGGTCAAAACGTGGTCGTGCAATGCCTTTCCGGTAAGAAAATAATAATTATTATTATTATTATTTTTTTTTTTTTTTTTTAATTAGCTATGCATTGTACATAATGTCAGGAAATCCCTACTTTTATGTTTATTTTTATATCGTTAATGTGTTTGAACTTATGTTTTCAAATGTTGGAGTTTCATAAGCATGTCATGCGAAAAAGGGAAATAGTTTTGTCATTTAACCCGTTACCCAATAGTACAGAGTCATGTGTTGATGTTTATTTTACGAATGTATGTCGAGCACCGGTAGCTCAGTCTGTAGCGACACCGGCTGTCAATCCAAGGGTTATGAGTTCGAACCCCGGCTCGGCCAACATTCTTTCCGACGTTTGACAAAAGTCACTGTGACACGCGTCATTCGTCTTTCCCCAATGGGCTAACAGTCTATGTGGAAAAGCAGCCAGTTGCTTGGAAAGTATGTTGTATGGAGTACTGGTGTGAGAAAACCAGGAAACATATGAGTAGGAGAACTGGCCGCCGTGATATGACTAACCTTTTAGTTCCGTATATAAGCAATGCAAAAAAATTACTTACAACGGGCAATTCTCAGGCTAATGAAGCACTCAACCACGCTGCATGGAGCAAAAATCCAAAATTCAGAAATTATAATTTAAGCGAAAGTTTTGATTACCGCGTTTCTGCAGCAGTAGTTCAATTTAATAACGCCTAAAGCTATGTAAATGAAATAGTAAGTGATATCAGTGAAATATGCGGTTAGAATGGACACAGAGCGGAAACGTCAAAAGCTGTATACAAGATCTGTTCATGCTAAACGAGGAAGGCTTACATTAAAATATGAACGAAATACAAGGACAAAATCAGATAAAATGAAAGAAGGAATGTCATAAAAGTCATTCTGTGGATTTGAAAATAGTTCAGTTCTAGACATAACGGAAATTCCAATCTTCAACACTGTTGAAGAACCAAAGGAAAACGTGAATATTGTATTTTTTTTTATTTAGAAACAACCAGTCTAGGACAAAAAGCAGAGATAGTACAAATAGCCGCCAAATGTGAAACTGATATCTTCAGTTGTTACATTCTACCAGACGGCGAATTAGACAAAAGAGCAACTGAGGTTAATCACATTACTGTGCAGACATACTAAAGCGGTAACCGGCTCCTTTGTAAAAGTGGACACACTTTGAAAGCAGTCAATTTAAGCGACGGTTTACGGTAATTTATTGTGTGGCTTGCCGAATTAGAAAAGAAAAATATCATCATTGCAGCACACAATGGAAAGGCGTTTGATAATATAATTCTAATAAAAAGCCTGAACAGATGTAATATTTTATCTAATTTTAGAGAGCTGGTATTTGGGTTCATGGACACACTTGTTCTTCTGAGGAAAGAAAAAGCAGGTTTAAAATCCTACTCTGTTGAAAATTTATACAAAACTGCTTTTGGAATAACCTTCAATGCCCATGACGCAGAAGCCGACACTACAGCAATTTCTAACATAATTATAAAGTTTGCAATTACTCTAAAAGAGATAATATCGCAGATTATTTCAATCGACGAAATGGTTGCAACTACGAACAATTGTTTCTATCGTTCCGATATTCAAAGAAAACTGTGCATGGGGACATCCGGAATCACGTCATACATGGCAAACAAAATCGCTAAAAGTGGCCTTTCCTACAAGCACCTGCAGCTGGCGTACGCCAGAGATCACGAAAATGGGATTAGGCTGCTTCTATCTGAAAAGCATAATAACAAGGCAAGAGTAACAACAAAAAGGGCAGTGATAGATACAATTAAACAACACGTTACTGAACAAATCAGGATAACGGAACAATCATAATAAAGACTTCTTAAATGTGCACTATATTTACTGACAAATGCATTGCCTGTACTACATACATGTAAGAATGGTTGTTTTTACATTGTAAGTAATATCGTTTTAAGTGTTATTGTTCATTTTTTAACATTGTTATAATTGAGAGAAATTACATTTATTTATTAAATAAAAAGCATTGGATAAATATGCAACAAATGTGACCAGCCTACACTTTTCTGGTGTACATATATGGAATGCCATACCTTCAAACATAATAGGGTTCCTTTCAAATCTTACAAAATTTAAGTGTGCAATTTTAAAGCACATTGTTTCAAAACGTCATCTTCTGTAAATCACGAGAAAGTTAGTCACAGTACATGTGGGTAACTTGTTTCTCAACAAACACTTTAATTTCATGTATCATATACAAGGTTGATACATTATTTACTCTTGTTTACTTTTGACGCTTCTGTTACACAATTGACGTTTTCATTTTTGATGTTATATTGGGGTGGGGGTGGGGGCGGGGGGAAGGGGGCTTTTTGGTGATAGGGGAATTAATTGTTTCATCAATGTATACTCCTTTATGATAGCTATGGGGGAGGGGGGGGGGGGGGGGGGGGGGTATTATTAGATATATATTTTTTAAATGTCTTGAACATATTACAATTGCGTTTGTTTAAAAACACTAAGTTATGACACATCTAAAATGAAATAAATATTCCGATGTTTTAAGTATGTGCAGTTTCTTTATTTTGACTCGCATTTACGTTTTTGTGTTTTATTTACGAAGACAAAACAGTCCTTATTAGCAAGACTGAGATACTTTATTTTCATAAACTATGTAATCAAAAGGCGATAACTACAAACCTTTACGTCGCACAGTCTAATTTGTTTACATACGCGCACCTGCTTGCAGCAGACTATCGATATGAAAATCACGTCGAATTCTCCTTTAATAGATAAGTATTAACATAAACTGGTAACAGAAACAAAAATAAGAAATATTTTGTGAAAATATGTCTCAAATATAAGCCTGTTTATCGGTCGTGAACGTCGAAACGCCTTTTCCTCAGTTCGTGACCTAGTTTCATATTGCCAAAATGTAAGAGAAGTACCCGGAAGTAAAATGTAAACTTAGAAAAGTGATTTGTTTATGCAGACAAAAAATGTCGCACGACAAATTGATTTCTTAAACGTCACGAAACGAGTGCATTGTAAGAGTAGGTAAGTCATTCCGACAAAAAATAAGGGTTTAACTTTAACTGTTTACGTGGAGCATGCGTTCTCAATTATCACACTTCAAACATCAAATGCAATAATATTAATTGCCAAAATCATGCAGTTAATATCGTTTAACCGTTTATAACGTGAAATGAATACGCAAAGTGAAGTTTTGTGTATTTAATGTGTTGGATATATTAAATATTAGGACGGAACGAAGGTTCAAGTTAAGTTTGCATTCATTAACAATTTCTCCATTATAATGCCTACCTGCGTTTTACAGTAATACAAGATTTGTACGAATTAATAATATAGATATGCCGTGGTATAATTGTAATATTATTCAAAACGGCGTTAAACTCCGCCGTGGTATAACTATAATATTATTGAAAACGGCGTTAAACTCCGCCGTGGTATAACTAATATTGTTGAAAACGGTTTTAAACTCCGCCGTGGTATAACTGTAATATTGATGAAAACGGGCGTTAAACTCCGCCGTGGTATAACTGTAATATTGATGAACACGGTTTTAAAGTCCGCCGTGGTATAACTATAATATTATTGAAAACGACGTTTAACTCCGCCGTGGTATAACTGTAATATTGTTGAAAACGACGTTAAACTCCGCCGTGGTGTAACTGTAATATTGTTGAAAACGGCATTAAAATCCGCCGTGGTATAACTGTGATATTGTTGAAAACGCCGTTAAACTCCGCCGTGGTATAACTGTAATATTGTTGAAAACGGCATTAAAATCCGCCGTGATATAACTGTAATCTTGTTGAAGACGCCATTAAACTCCGCCGTGGTATAACTGTAATATTGTTGAAAACGCCGTTAAACTCCGCCGTGGTATAACTGTAATATTGTTGAAAACGCCGTTAAACTTCGCCGTGGTATAACTGTAATGTTATTGAAAACGCCATTAAACTCCGCCGTGATATAACTGTAATATTGTTGAAAACGGCATTAAACATCGCCGTGGTATAACTATAATATTGTTGAAAACGGCGTTTAGCTCCGACGTGGTATAACTGTAAAAATGTTGGAAACGGTTTTAAACTCGGCAATGGTAAACTGTAATATTGTTGAAAACGGCGTTTAACTCCATAGTGATATAACTGTAATATTGTTGACAACAGCATTAAACTCCGCCCTGGTATAACTATTATATTGTTGAAAACGGCGTTAAACTCCGCTGTGGTATAACTGTAATATTGTTGAAAACGGCATTAAACTCCGCCGTGGTATAACTATAATATTATTGAAAACGGCGTTATACTCCGCCGTGGTATAACTGTTATATTGTTGAAAACGGCATTTAACTCCGCCGTGTTATAACTGTAATAATGTTGAAAACGGCGTTAAACTCCAAAGTGGTATAACTGTAATATTGTCGTCAACGACATTTAACTCCGCCCTGGTATAACTGTAATATTGTTGAAAAGGGCGTTAAACTCCGCCGTAGTATAACTGTAATAGTGTTGAAAACGGCATTAAACCTCGCCGTGGTATAACTGTAATATTATTGAAAAACGGTGTTAAACTTCGCCGTGCTATAATAATAATAATAAGTATAATGATAATATCTATTTTTTGAAGGTAACATCTAAGAAACATACAGACAATTTATCAATGGCTATACATATCTTATTTTCATATGGCCTTCATTAATATAACACACACAAACATTACATTTAACAACATGCAAATTTCAATGAAAAATTATGGTATGAAGTATAAATATAATTAATTTTCAATCATGTTAAGACAGACACTCCAATTACTCCAAACACAATTCTTAAAATAATATCCGCAAAAAATCAAGATACATGTAGTGTTAGTACGGAACCTTTTCTAGAAGGTATTTCTTATAATTTCGTTTGAATGATACAATAGACGTTGAGTGCTTTATATGTGATGGAATGCTATTCCAGACTTTGAAACCAAAATATCTAAATGAATTTGATCTAAGTTTGTACGTCAATGCTAAATTGTTATTGGATTGTGAGCGTATAACTGTAATATAGTTGAACACGAATCTAAACTCCGCCGTGGTATAACTATACTCTTGTTGTAAACGGCATTAAACTTCGCCGTGGTATAAATGTAATATTGTTGAAAACGGCGTTAAACTCCGCTGTGGTATAACTATAATACTGTTGAAAACGGCATGAAACTTCGCCGTGGTATAACTATAATATTATTGAAAACGGCCACGGTTAAACTCCGCCGTGATATAACTGTAATATTGTTGAAAACGGCATTAAACTCCACCGTGATATAACTGTAATATTGTTGAAAACGGCGTTAACGCCGCCGTGATATAACTGTAATATTGTTGACAACGGCGTCAAACTCCGCCGTGATATAACTGTAATATTGTTGACAACGGCGTCAAACTCCGCCGTGGTATAACTGTAATATTATTGATAACGGCATAAACTCCGCCTTGGTATAACTGTAATATTATTGATAACGGCATAAACTCCGCCTTGGTATAACTGTAATATTATTGAAAACTGCATTAAACTCCGCCCTGGTATAACTGTAATAATGTTGCTAACGGTTTTAAAGTCTGCCGTGTTATAACTGTTATACTATTGAAAACGGCGTTAAACTCCGCCGTGTTATAAATGTAATATTATTGACAACGGCGTTAAACTCCGCCGTGGTATAAATGTAATATTGTTAAAAACGGCATAAAACTCTGCGTGGCCCCTCTTATTTCAGCCGGCGACACATCATGGTTTTACCTACCAGCTTTCTACAAGACGATCTCAAGAGGTTCTAAATTTATTCGCCATCTCGAAGCATCCTTGGTTTCTCTTTCATCCATGTATTCTGTTCTAGTTTTCTTGTACATCGTCTCACTACTTATAAGCAGATCGGGCGACATTGAGCTTAATCCTGGTCCCTCGACAAACTCTGATAGCTTGAATACCTCATTCGTATCATATGCAGGACTAACCAATAGTGGTCTGAGCATCATGAATCTGACCATACAAAGTTTGAAACCGAAAACCGACATTCTTACAGTAAAAGCCCAATCGTACGATGTTCTTGTCTTTACTGAAACATGTTTGTCAAGTAAATATTCAGACGAAGATGTCCAAATCCCAAACGTTGTGACAGAAATATACATTATCTTAAAGAAAGAAATAAAGTTTTTAGAAAAAGTGTCATAGTTCATCACTCGTCAACATAGCTTCACGGACCTAAAAAAATGTCACAATTCGTCACTCGTCAACCTAGCTTCACGGACCTAAACAAATGTCACAGTTCGTCACTCGTCAACCTAGCTTCACGGACCTAAAAAAATGTCACAGTTCGTCACTCGTCAATTCGTCACTCGTCAACCTAGCTTCACGGACCTAAAAAATGTCACAGTTCGTCACTCGTCAACTCGTCACTCGTCAACCTAACTTCACGGACCTAAACAAATGTCACAGTTCGTCACTCGTCAATTCGTCACTCGTCAACCTAGCTTCACGGACCTAAACAAATGTCACAGTTCGTCACTCGTCAACCTAGCTTCACGGACCTGAAAAAATGTCACAGTTCGTCACTCGTCAACCTATCTTCACGGACCTTGTTTTTACTTATTGTCCGGGTGTAGTAGGCCGAATGTTGTATTTCCAGTTCGTAGCCCACTATTTTTTACAATTTAACCCTTTACCACTTGCAGACGAATTTCGACGCATCTGCAGCAGGCGACACAGTAGAAATTGCTCACAATAAGCAATTTATCCTTTTGCTACAATGCTTTCAACTCTATTCAATTATTATACTTTCATTTAAAAATATTTATTCATATTTTTGCTTAACTCTTTCAGCACCAGAGACAAAATTGAGGCTTTTGCAAACAATTCTGATAAATCAGCATTGTTTGCCTTTTAGTTATCAAAATAGTCCAAACTTTTATTACATGAGAAATGGAGACCGATTGTGAACATGGAAGAGTCTTCTTTAAACAATTCGGCGCTGAAAGAGTTAAATCTTTTTTAAGTCGTCTGCTGCAGATTTGTTGTATTAGGGAAAGGAAGGAAATAAGTTAATACCATTGACAACATAAACATTTCATTTCAAGTGCATTACATGTATACCGGGGCGTTGAACAATACTTATCAACGAGTTACGTATTCTTGATTTTGGTTGCGAAATTCGCCGAGCCCCGGTAGCTCAGTCGGTAGCAACGCGGGCTGTCAATCCGGGGGTTGTGAGTTCGAATCCCGGCTCGGCCAACTTTCTTTCCGACGATTGACAAAATTCAATGCGACATGCGTCATTCGTCTTCCACCAATGGGCTAAGTCTATGTGGAAAAGCAGCCAGTTGCTTGGGAAGATTGTTGTGTGGAGTACTGGTGTGAGAAAACCAGGAAATGCATGAATAGGTGACCTGGCCGCCGTGATATAACTGAGAGATTGTTGAAAACGGCGTTAAACCCCAATCAATCAATCAATCATTGATTGCGAAATTCCATTGACCACCGACCCATGAATACATAATTTGGAAAAGGTTGGTATCGTTCGTGTAGGTGCTCGGAAATATACGATTATTCGCGAAGGTACCTTATTTGCCGTTCTTGTGGTGCAGTGGTCTGTATAACGTTTTCATGTCGCTTGTGGTTTTTGGTAGACTTGCGCATGCGCAGAGGCTGCCATAGTCATAGTGAGTTTGAAGTCACGTGATGTATATGCCCTTCACCACCAACAATTAAGTGCAATTTTTGGTTTGACTAATTTACGAATGCTCACAAAAGCAAACATAGAGTAACGAAAAAAAATCCGATTATTCAAGCTTATAATAGAAAATAACAAGTCTTGTAAGTGTAAATATCATATTTAAAGTGTACACAATTATTTAGATATCACTACGCCAATATAGCACTGCACCGCGCAATTACCCTTTGTAAATTGTAACCCTTTTTTCCCTCTCGGCAGAGATGTAAACATCCACTCGCCCGCTAACATAAGCGAGTGGAATGAAGGATCGGCTAGTACGAAATTCTAGGCGCTAGTCCATACATATTCGTTCATGTCCTTATTCATAAAGATAGTATGCATTGCTAAGCCTTTTCTTTCTCTTTCTCTCAGTCCATCTATTCCTTCGACAACGATTAACGATGACTTGCATTTTGGATAGGTGCTTTCGACAAGGTCCGCGTCTAAAGAAACAAATTTCATCAAATGATTTGAGCGCTTTAAATCACTTGTTTATAAAGCGTTTAGAATACTTTGATTATAGTAGGCAGAACGAATAACGAATAAATCTTGCAAGAAGTCGATCATTTCTTTCGGCCAAAATCAGGTAAAGACCCGCGGATATTGGTTGTTACAACATAACAGATTCATCCTTTTATTCTAAATTTGTAATATGTTAATAGGCAAAGCCTAGGTCGTGTGAAAGCAAGAACAATTAATTAAGCACTGTCTGTCCCCCAACAAGAAACAAATTAATAGGCAAATTGTAGAAATTTAAGTTACAAAAACAGAATTTGAAAAACATATTGAAAAAAACGAAACTTAGCATGCATTTAAGTTTAATTTGTACATATATATCTGTTTTATTTTTTATTAGGTCAGGATTGTAATAGACTGTAAGATTTCCAAGGATGTTGATGGAAAACAACACTAGAAGGCATTGAAGAATGTTCTGATTTATTTTTACAAATGCCAGTTATTTGTAAACTAGTAATACATATAATTGAAAACTGACTCTTACCATGGTTGATTGAATGACTTGCGCTTAACATTACTCCACACAACAATCTTACAAGGCAGATGGCTAACTTTGCATGATCTGGCTGAATGTATAATCTTGAGACAATTTAAGATGACTGAGAAAAATGTAATTTTTGACAAATATTTTCAAAAGTCCCATTTATATATGATGTATGTTGGAAAGGTTAAAGTTTAGCCGGCCTTGTCTGATGTAAATTACTTGATTTCTGTGACTAATCCGAATACATTGTCGGAATGGTGTAATTGATCCAAAATGAACATATCCAAAATGAACAATATGTTCCTATTCAACAACATTTTCACTTTGAACACCTATCTCCTTTTCTGGTTTTTAATTTGTAAAACATGAAAACAGCATCAGATTATTTGTTAATAAGTACCAGACTTAGTGTCAACAACAGTTACTGAATATATATACATTTATCTGAAATATGTTGTTTGAAAAAAAAATGGATAATATAAGATCTGATCAATATATTCAATATACATTTTATTGCATAAAACAATAAACAGTATGTTTATAGCAAATAAAGAAATTATAAAAAGTACAAACAGAGAAATGGATTTTCCAGAAGAATTTGCAATAATTTAACATTGTTAGTGATCATGTTAAAATTGCTCTATTATAAAAATATGATGTATAAATTTCGTTAAAACTTTGATATTAGAACGGTTATCAAAGCTGGATCAATCCTTGAACATGTACAGATTCTCAGAGTTATCAATGTTGATAACCATTCCTTTTTTTAATTGTTATTGCTCAATTATAAAAGCTTTTGAAAAGGGTACAGGGATTAAACTATTTTCACTAGAAGCCTGGATAAAAATGTAATAAGTGTTTAAGTAAGACAACTCCCCACAACATAATTGTTTCATGTATACATTGTTAAGTTTAGTTGCCTCTTTCAAAACATGTACCTGCTGAGATTTGATCTTAGAACTCTTGTTAGACCAGGTGTTTTACCATTAAACTACAGTATAGGTTTTTATTTTGAGCAGCAGTTCATGAAAATATGTGTACTTTTATTACCAGTAAAGTATAAGAATTTTTTTGTTACAATGAATGTATACCAATTTAAATTTTACCATTTCTATTGTATAGATTATACAATTTCACACAGAAAAATGGATTTCACAATAAATTACATAGAAAACAGATACATTTCTGTGGTATTTCAGTTATATCAGAGGACAGAACACTTATGTGAGGTCACTGGGTGACTAACATAACTGACATTAATTATGAACTGCCTTATAGCCTTTTTCTGTTGAAAAACAGATTACGTTTTCTTTATTGTTCAACCAAAATGTTTATACAAATTTATTTGAATAAAAAGTATTTTGAGTGTTTGTTGAATTTAAAAAGAGATTGATCCTCTTTATCTACAGATTTCAATGCTCAGTTTGTTTTTACCTTATTTGAGTTTGATATAGTTAGTGTACATTGCCCTGTTTCATAGACGGACCTAAATCGGTGACCGTAAAAGGCTTTTATTTTGCATTTGCTCTTCAATTTGAAGAGTTCTATGACATCATTGGTTGTTGTGCTCCCAAGTATGAAAATAGTGCTGTCAATAGATGTTGAATCTTTTTCAAATATTGTTTGAATACATACATGCAGAGTATTTAAAATAACCTAGTGAAAATAATGTTTAAATTCTTAGTACCAAGTTTGTCCAATCTGATCAATAAACACATTTTGGATAAAAAAAAAAGAAGGAAACTACTAGAAATTCAGCCTGTTGAAAGAAAAGTAAAGTGTTTTACTGATAGCCCCCATATGACATCATTTCTTTTAAACAATCATGACTCATTTGAGTTTGATCAATAAACACATTTTGGTTAAAAAAAAGATGAATCTACTAGAAATGCAGCCTGTTGAAAGACAAGTAATGTGTTTTACTGATAGTCCACATATATATGACATCATTTCTTTAAAACAATGGACTCATTTGAGTTTGATCAATAAACACATTTTGGATAAAAAAAAAGATAAATCTACTAGAAATTCAGCCTGATGAAAGAAAAGTAATGTGTTTTATTGATAGCCCACATATGACATCATTCCTTTAAAACAATGGACTCATTTGAGTTTGATCAATAAACAAATTTTGGATAAAAAAAAAAATGAAACTACTAGAAATTCAGCCTATTGAAAGAAAAGTTATGTGTTTTACTGATAGTCCACATATAACATCATTTCTTTAAAACAATAGACTCATTTGAAGGCATGAAAGTGTTTTCCTCTCTTTCAGGTTGGAGGATATAGACATTAAGACATTTACTATGTATACCCCAAAATCAGGGTGAACTGATTCTGGTCATACTTTCATGATTTGACAAAGACTAGGTCATAGACATAAACTGTTAAACTGTACAATGTAAAAAAATAATGTAAATTGAAGGCAAATAATTTGAAATTGACTGTAGTTTTGTTTGTTTGCTACATTTACTGCAATAAATAGATAAACGTCTTAAAGTCAATACAACTAGACAGTCGAAGATATGATAGTTTTAATAGCTATTTTCTTGAGTGGAGTCAACATTTGACAAGACGGCTTCGGCTTCAAATGACAGATACAGTCATAAACGATACACACCATGTGACGTCACGCGATGTGACGAAAGCATCGTGGATCGTCCCCAACAGATATATAACAAATAATTTAGAAATGAAGTTATATTTTTAAGCAAATTATTGATATAATAAATAGCTTACCTTGAAATGAAGCTATGCCGATACAGAAACAGAATTGTTCGTCCTTTTCAGTTAAAATAATATCCGAGGCCAGTGTAACGAACGATAACTTCCGTTGAAATTATTTACAATCATTTTCAAGTGTTTATTGCTTCTCTATATTGCAAATATATAAAATCCATGAAATAATGATGACAGGTACAAAAGAATAGTCGACTTAGCCTTCATAAAGTCCTTCCAGTGAATGAAATCCATTTGTGACGAGTCAAACTATCTTTTCCTACCATTCCTGTCGTTTTCCTTTTGTTATTTATTTATTACTTGCCTTACAATGACGTTACTTTTCGTTGCAATGACGTCATATTTGGCAATCTCTATTACATAGGCGCTCTCACTCTCTATTACATAGGCGCTCTACATTCACCAGTAAGACCGGAAGCAAAATGGCCGAAAAAAAGTGCTATGGGGTTGAGATTTGATATGTGAAAAACAGTAAGATTGTACTGAATTCTCGTTGTTTTGATCTCGTATGATGTGTTCGTACACGTGTGTAACCTATAGGCGTGCTTCGCTCGAGCCTTCGGCTCAAGCTTTCACACGTATTACACAGTTCAAAATTAGATTTTGACAGTTTGTTCGTTATGATTTTGACGCGATTCAAGATTTTGACGCGATTATTTCGTTCATAGAGTTGATTACTAACAGATGACTAAGTTGATGATGGAAAGAACATTAACAAGTTAAGTTAAGCTAAAACATGCACAGGCAGGCGAGTGTTTCATTAGGATAAGTGCAACACTCAATTCCCAATCCTGCTTGCCCTTTAACAAATCACAACCCACCCCACAATATAAAAACTCTGCAGCAGACGAATTAAAAAAAATCTGAGCAAAGATACAGAAAATCACATTTATTGGAAGTGTAATCATTGAATATAGTTGAAAACATTGTTGCAAAAGGAGAAAGCTTGTTATGAGCAATTTCTTCTTCTGCATCAATGTTTTCAAAAGTCGTCGGCTGCAATGTAAGTGGGAAAGGTTTAAATAAGAAACACTTTTTCAAATGATAGTCAGTTGGCTATTCTTGTATATAATGTCCGTCTTAAATAATAATGACAAAACTTTCAAAAAACAAGAAACAGACTTTTTACAATTTAATTGAAAACATATTTAATCAAAGTTGGGAAAGTTGTCCCTTTCCGTGCTTTTTTTATGAGAGTTCAAATCACAAGCAAAACTTATGGGACAGAGTTGACAAATAACACATTGACACAATTTCAGATTTAGGCTTTGTTTCTGTCAAACTGCTGAAGAAGACAACACTGAGACACACATTTTGATTAAAAGTTTATTTAAAAAAAGGAATAATTTTATTTATGATAAACAACATTACAATGATGGTGTAGAAAATACATGTCAACGATACATTTTTCAATTTGTACATTCATTGCACAGACCAAATCTTAGCAAGTTTGAAATTATGGACCTCTCAGCACATTTTTTTCTCAATTCATTACTTCTTGGCAGGATTTTACTGCTAAAATTGATGATTTATTTTTTATCTTTGGCCGGATTGCTCTAGCAATTCCGGTCTATAGATTGGCGATGTCTGTCTCTCTGTTCGTCAACATTTTGTAAAATAAATATTCATATATGCACTTCTGTATCTCTTCTTAAACGATCGCAATTCTACCTTCAGTACTTCAGTACTTTGATTAAATGTTTAGTGTTACACTGCCTGGCCGGAAGAGAATATAGAATTAATTAGTATTCGGATATCACTCGGCCTCTGGCCGGTAGCGAATACAGAATTCCTTAGTTTTCGGATATTAATCTGCCTGGCCGGTGTGAATATAAAAATCCCCTTAGTATTCGGATATCACTCTGCCTGACCGGTTTGAATATGAAAATCACATTAGTATTCTAATATCATTCGGCCTGGCCGGTAGAGAATATAGAATTCCTTAGTATTTGAATATCACTCGGGCTGACCGGTTTGAATATGACAATCCACTGACCGGTTACATATGACAATCCCCTTAGTATTCGGATATCACTCGGGCTGACCGGTTTGAAGATAACAAAAAGTCCATTTAGTATTCGGATATCACTCGGCCTGGTCTGATCGGTGAGAAGTAAACAATCCCCTATGTTTTCGGATATCATTCGGCCTCTGACCGATGTAAAGATGAAATTCCCCTTAGTATTCGGATATCATTTGGCCTGGGCGAAATGAAGATACACCCCCGTGAGTATTCGGATACGCCTCTGATAATATGGTTATATACACGTTTGGTTTAACTCTTTCAGCGCCAAAGGCAAAATTGAGGTTTTTGCAAACAATACTGATTCAGGTGAGGCAGCTCGTAACGAGCTGTCTCACCTGAAATCAGCATTGTTTGCCTTTTAGTTATCATTATCAAAATAGTCCAAACTTTTAATACATAAGAAATGGAGACGCCCGATTTTGGAACATGGAAGAGTCTACTTTAAACAATTCGGCGCTGCAAGGGTTAATATGCCGCTATCAACACATCTCATTCATATCACGACTTGTTCTTGTAAATAACATCTGCTGCTCGTAAACTTATTCTTATACCAACTCGTTCGTACAATACAGATTCAGGTGAGTCAGCTCGTAACGAGCTGTCTCACCTGAAATCTGCATTGTTTGCTGTGAGTTATAAAAATATTCCAAAAAATCCTATAACATGAAAATAGAGTCGTCCGAGTTTGAACATGGAAGAGTCTACTTTAAACAATTCGGCGCTGAAAGGGTTAAACACTTTAAATGCTATCATGTAATCCTGCGATAAGAGCCAAATAGGGACACAATATAAGCATTGTTACATTATTTGGTATGACCCGATCATGGACCGAAATTCAAGGCTGACACTCTAACAACAATCAAAGCGATTGATTGATTGATTGATTGATTGGGGTTTAACGCCGTTTTAAACAATTTCTCCGTCATATCACGGCGGCTAGTTCACCTACTCATGCATTTCCTGGTTTTCTCACACCAGTACTCCACACAACAATCTTTCCAAGCAACTGGCTGCTTTTCCACATAGACTTAGCCCATTGGTGGAAGACGAATGACGCATTGCCTTTTGTCAATCGTCGGAAAGAAAGTTGGCCGAGCCGGGATTCGAACTCACAACCCCTAGATTGACAGCCCGCGTCGCTACCGACTGAGCTACCGGGGCTCGGCTCAAAGCGATCATGATACCTGTTTTCAAATGAGTCAAAGCTGGCGAGGTTTTGTTGCATGTTCATACCCCATATAGGGATCACCAACAGAGATATGAGCCCTTCCATGGGAAAGGGTACACGTTACCTGCTTTGATCAATGCAGATTAAGATCAGCCCTTGCTACCAGACAGTCTGATTAAGTACTACACTCTGCACATAGTTCTAACATAAGATTGAAAGAAGCTTATGTATACTTGTGTAGTTTCTGATAACACGGAGCAGATAACAGACTGATCTGGTACTGCACTGTTCAGAAATGCCAACGAGTATCGTTTCTATTTTACTTTTGAATGTGTCAGAGAAATTACGAACGTGAGTATATTATAAGTTATTGGGGCGATAGCCGAGTCCCCCTATTCATCAAACAGACCCCCCTATATTTCCGTAGTGGGTCAGTAACAAACCCAATAATGTATTTCGTCGACCACTTTAAACTGAACTATACTGTAACTTGTTGATATTTATTAGTAGCATAATATGACGTCATGAGTAAAAGATCAATCAATATTGATTAAAGAATTGGAATAGATATATTATTTAAAAAAATACATTTATTTCAATTCATTTCACTTCTTTCTGGGTAACTGGTAACATTTAAGAGCCACTTTACGAAAACCAACCTTTAAACTGACTTTTTTACTTTACTCACCCCCTATGGAATTTACTCAACCCCCTATAAAAAATATAGGGGGTCTGCACGTGACACGCTTTAACCAATGAAATTGCTAAAATTTCGTGGGAGGCGAAATAACAGACGTTAGTAAACTGTTAATACACTGATGAGACTTTACCGAGCACGGGTAGGTCATATGGTAGCGAAAAGGGCTGTCAATCCAGGTTGTTGTGAGTTCGAACCAGCATGATCGTCGACGTTTGACAAAAGTCTATGCGACAAGCGTTATTCGTCTTCCACAAATGGTCTCACATCTCATGTGGGAAAACAGCCAGTTGCTTTGAAAGCCTGTTGTGCGGAGTACTGTTGTGAGAAAGCCAGGAAACACAAATGTACGTGATATAGCCGTCGTGATATGACTGACAAGTTGTTTAAAACGGCGTTAAACCGCAATCAATCAATGAATATTGAGACTATATCGAGGGCTTGGCGTGAAACGGTTGTAACTTAAAACCTATTTTGAAAACCCTGATTTGGGGGCATTTTTGACCCATTTGTAAATAATGCAATTTTAGGTGCCATTGCTCAGAACGAGCAATGGCACCTACATTTCCATTGTTTACCAAGAAAAAAGATTTAACACTCCTAAAGACTTAATGGCGAGATGATTAACCTTGGTAAAAAAAAAAAATCAATTTTAGTTACAACCGTTTCACGCCAAGCCCTCGATATGTATACTCGGTCACAGGACGAACCGAGGCTTCATTGTAGGAAGGTGTGATGCAACCTTTATTCACCGGACACAGCTTTTAACCCTTTCCCTCATACGACAATTCTGCAGCAGACGTCTTTGAACATGTTTTGTCAAACAATGGAAAATCTCTATAATTGAATGGATAACCTTTGACTAAAAGTGGAAAACATTGTGGCAAAAGGAGAAATTTCTCGTTTTGAGCAATTTTTTCCTTTGTCACTATGTTTTCAAAAAGCCGTCTGCTGCAGAAAGCGTCTATATGAGGGAAAGGGTTAAACCTGACTAAAATTAAAATAATGCTAAAAAAGGAAAGAAAACAAACGAATCCTTTCTAATAAAGCGCAAATCACCTTCTATATATTGTGCTTTGTACACTGCAACCCTTTCCCACATACCAAAACAATTTTAACATCTGCTGCAGACGATTTTTAAAAAAATTCTTTGTTGTTTTTTGTCGATTTTTTCAGCTTTCTCCAAAGATTATTCTTCCATTCATATATATTTCCCGTATTTTTGCTCCGACTTTTTGAAATCCGTTTGTTGTAGATGTGTGGTATGTGGGATAGAGTTGATCAATAATAACAGGGGCGGAAAGGACTTTGATTGTATGCGTAAACGATATGTAGTATAGATTACAGCAGATAGGGGAAATAAGGCCATAAAATCAAGTGTACATTAATTATCAAATATGCTAATTTTAAACATTTCCAACTTTAAACGTTTCCCATAAAAACACACCTCATAAAACATCTACTAAAAAATGTTGACTCTATCAATGATTGTTTTTAAAAATGTTGTCTGCTGCAGATGTGTTAGATGCGACTGCATGGTTGAACGAGAAAATTCATTACACACAAGAAGCCAAATCAAAATCCGAATGAACTAACTTTTATATTATGATGCAAACAATAAAACAGGAAACATTGGAAGTAATAGAAGAGAAAAATCATCTTTCTGTTAATAATGAGCATTTCTTTTTCCCTCACATGTGTTCGAAGTTCGTGCAACGTGATACTCTTCTGGGGGGGGGGGGTTATTACATGTGTCGATTTTTACGTTATTTGATGTTACGTTAATGTGCCGGGCAGGCTTGCGCTACGTATGCAAGATTGTATGATGAGTCCTAAACCTCGCCTTTAGGAGAAAGAGTCAGGCTGAGCATTGATTCTTCTTCGGATACTGACGCCTTCATAGTGCTTTATGAGGCGTATTTAAAAAGAATGAACATGAAAGTTGCCAGTTTTGGCGCCAAAGTGACTAACGTTATAACGTCAAAACGCTGACATGACGTCATTTTCATAGTTTGGATTCAGCGTTGTAACAAAAACTTGAGCGTGAGACTGTACACTAAACTAGAAGTGTCATATGATATTCATGCAATGGGTTTTAGAAACTCGCAGAGAGGGCTGTATGTGATAAAATACTTTACATTCATTTCTAAAACTGAATTATCAATGACTTTCTCATCTTGTTAGGTGCATTCATGGACAATACACAATACATGGTCCCTGGTGCATTTCACGTTGTGCCGGGTTTCTTATATTACGTGACGTCATACATGCATGTTACTCCAAAAGAGTACACCGAGGGCTTAGTGTTAAACGGTTGTTAAAAAAAAACCTATTTTGAAAACCCTGGTTTAAGGGCAATGTTGACCCCTTTGTAAACAATGCAAATTTAGGTGCCATTGCTCAGAACGAGCAATGGCACCTAAGTTTCCATTGTTTACCAAGAAAAATGATTTAACACTTGTAAAGACTTTATGGCGAGGTGATTAACCTTGGTAAAAAAATACCAATTTTAGTTACAACCGTTTCACGCAAAGCCCTCGACATGTTGTTATTATATATACGAGCGCCGGTTCTATTTTAAACTTTTCCCACATACAGCAAATCTACAAAATATGACTTTGAATACATTTTAGGCAAAAGTATGGAATATCTGGATAAATAATAGCTCAATTACTGAATTAGAGATAAAAAACATTGTGGCAGAATGATGAGCAATTTTCCATTTTGACACAATTCTTTAGTATCCATGCTAACTGATCCAAAACGTCTACTGCTTTAAGAAGTTTCTTGAAACATTCTTTGACTTATTGAAGAACAGGGCAGAACCAGGCTAGGCTGCGCAGATGCGCTGGCTGATCTGTATTTTGCACTGGTCGCAAATGCCTCACAAGTCGCCCGAAACTTCTAACACGCTTATGTAATACATATGCTTACAGTGTTTACTCTGTGGATGCACATGCTGATCTGAATCTACACTGTTGACAAAAGCTAACGTGTAGCGGGTTCGCATGGACGGGCAGAAATGTACGTTCGCCGTGATAAATTGAATCGCTGATAAACAATGATAAACAATGATAAACAACAGCATACAATCCATAACATTGAAAAATGGCCTGAATTTGTAATAGCATGTTGACACTTGTCGGGTTACAACCGTTTTATTTATTAAGTTTTAACTGATTTATTTTGCATCGATCTCGAAAAAATTATATTACACTCGATATCTGCTTCCTGGAGACTTAACCAGTACTCTCGCCGTTTTTGTCGACAAATCCCAACGGCAGACCCGTACATAACGGGATGTGAACCCGGGACCTTTGGTACGAGAGGCAGACGCTCTACCACTGCACCCCTGTCTCCAACAACGTAGATGTATAAGCTTCCCTCGATCCCTCAATACACGTAAACTAAAAAGAAGAGAGGGTAAAAACAAGTTCGTGACCTGCCAAACGCCGAATACAGTGTGTATTGTTCGTATTATGCAAATTGCTGGTTTTAAACCGAGTCCATTTCGAACAAAGCTCCATTGAACACAGATATAAACAGGATAGACGCTGTTCAGTATTCGTCATTTCACTAAATAGGATTAGATAAGCAGTATGAAGTCTTGGATTTGTCATGGAATTTTATTTTATGGATTTTGCATGCATGTATCAGGTATCGTAATTATGTTCTATTTATTAATATTATTTATCAATATTTTTTATTTTTTTTTACTTTTATTTTAGCAAGTAATTTAATAAAACTTATTATTCAACATATTCACATTAACATTGTTCTTGTGGTAATTTCCTTGTTTAGTGTCATCTTCATGTTCTACTACTCAGATAACTAAATAAGGCGGAGGAAGTAAAATGGCCCCAACAATATCGCTCTTATTACTCATCCAAACTTTATGTTGTGGGTACTCAAAAGAATCGTCTCACAGCATAGGATTTGAGTGTCAATAAGGACTTTAGAACATGAAAAATGCGCTACATCTAAAGCTCTGGATTCTCATTTCATTCAATTCAATTTCTTAATTAACTCTCAAATTAACGGTACAAACATATAGAAAAGCAAGTAGTAGTACAGAATAACACATAAGAGCTGCTCTACGAACACCAATCGCCATATATAAGGAACTACATCTATTGGGTCATCGATGCATTAGTGCACAACTATAACCAGCAACTAGTTAAAAGGTATTCGGTATCAGCCGACTGGGACGCTGTAACCAAAACAAAAACAAAGATTGGAAACGGCGTAAATAAATAATTGCATGGTGTGGAAACTTGGTATATGTATTACTTATGCTTTTTTGTGTGTGAAAACGTTCAGGACTTCTGATTGCTTATTCTTGTCCAAAAGGCATTTTTAAGACAGTGTGAAAGGGATGTTTTTTCCTACGATGGTTGCATATATAGTTTTATCTTCGTAATTATTATTTCAAATGTTTATATTTTCAATAATTCGGAACTCACTGTCAGGTATAAGAAACCGTGGTAGGGTTTTAAAAGTGTATGCGAAATAAATATGATAACATGACAATACTCCTATAGATGCTACCATGCTACCATGCTAATATTATGACACTAAAAGCGTCTTTAACCATACATTCGTAGGTTCAGCACCACAGTTTGCCACGACCATTATCACCGTCAACGTTTTAGAGAACCTTATTGTGGGCGGAGTCGTGACAACACTTAATGCCTTCGACCCAGATGGCGACACCGTAGCAATCTCAATGGAGTCCATAAATCCGCCGGATGCTGAGGAACTATTTTATGTGGCAGTTTCTGGCGAAATCACCATAACAAGATCTCTTGACTTTGAATCCCAAGCTCAATATGTAATGGTTGTAAGGTAAAGAAAGCATTGTCAAACAAAACCGAACTTCTGAGTATTTTTTATTAACCCTTTCCCCACAAATTGATGCATCTGTAGCATCCGATATTAAATGCTTTCAAATGTCGTGTGCTGCAGATCCAGCAAAATGCTTCTATATGTGGGAAAGGGTTAAATAAAATAATTTGATGTTCACGAATGGAAATATATCCCAACCTTTCATCTAGCTAAATAATTGTTCTGATTATTTAATGCTTCACTTACTGGCGACGAAATAGAGAAGGAGTAACGCCAGAATGACCAGCGTAACTTACCACGTGATTTATTCCCTGTTTGAAACGTTGAATTTATCAGGACATAATACACTGTTACTTCGCAAAAACCCACTGAAAAGTGTGTTATAACATAATATTATATCACATGGAAATACGTTTGACTGGCTCCTGTTGATGGATGTGACTGCCGTTTCGGCTGAGATGAGTTGGGTGGAATAACACAACGACTGTCGATATATCGAGGGCTTGGTGTAAAACGGTTGTAACTAAAATTTGTATTTTTTTACCAAGATTAATCACCTCGCCATAAAGCCTTTATAATCGTTAAATCATTTTTATTAGTAAACAATGGAAATTTAGGTGCCATTGCTCGTTCTGAGCAATGGCACCTAAATTTGCATTGTTTACAAAAGGGTCAAAATTGCCCATAAACCAAGGTTTTCAAAATAGGTTTTTAGTTACAACCGTTTCACGCCAAGCCCTCGATATGACCAAATATACCACAAGGCACGATCTGCATGTACGCAGCATGCGGAAGAACGACGTGATATAATTAAAATCAAACTATCAAGGACGTTGTTAAAGCATTGTTCCTGATACAGACGACTCCTTTACGACATACGACATTTTAAACAATGTGCAATCTCATTAAAATCATTTCCTATTAGAACAATCAGATCGTGTACTTTAGTCAGATTGAACAATGTGGAGAAAGGGAATCTGCTCAAGACTATATGTTCGTACATGTCAACCGTCTTTTCAAATCAGTATCAACAATTATACAACGAAAATTATTGATGTCACGATATAGTTATCAGAAGTTTTCAAAGCAGATGAATCAAAATATCACATGAACACTGTCAAATGAAATAACGTCGACCCATGATGGAAAGTAGCCACGCAGTTATTTACCTTGGAAGAACATTGTGTGGACTACAGGTGTGAACACGCCAGGAAACACATGTTATGATAATTGGGCGTTGTGATATAACTGAAATGCTGCTGAAAACGGCATTCAGTTCTAATCAATCAATCAATTAATTAAAAAGTATATTTTTTCAGGGCAGCAGCTAAGGGAGAAATCGCTGAGCAAACAGTAGAAATCTTTATAGAAAACATTAATGAAGCTCCGATATTCCCCAGTGTCTTAATGGGAGTTACAGCAGAGGACGGTGCTTCCACAGGTATTTATACATTTATAATACTTTAGTATAAACTTTAGTATTATGACCTTGACCTAGAAAACATTAATGAAGCTCCGATATTCCCCAGTGTCGTAATGGGAGTTACGGCAGAGGACGGTGCTTCTACAGGTATTGATACATTTTTATATCATAAATGACGTCGCCAGCACGAAATAACGTAGTATATTATGATAAAATATAGAGATTTCTCAACTTGAGAAAACCTATAACATGCTTTTTGTCTACTGAGCAATATCGCCTAGTGTGCGATATAGCTCACTAGCCGAATTTTCGGAACTACTTTTTTAAAATCTCTTTTAAACACGTTTAAGCTTCGTTTTCACTACTTAACAATTTATTTCCATGATGAACCGTTAAATAATCCACAATTGCACTTTTAAATCCGCAAATAAGAGCTTGAATCGACATGACACAAGTTTATTTCAATCGATGTACACATTGTCGGTGACGTCACGTATATATATTTAGTGACGTCACTGCAAAACTGGCAGATTACGTCATTCAGATCTCTCCACTTCTGAGCTAAAAATAAATGAGCTGCACAGGGGTATTGTCGTTTAATAACGAAAATTATCGCCGAGTATATAATATATAGTTTAATAAAGCCATTTATTGTATACTTTGATATTGTTCCTTCTTGTTTCCATATGAACAAAGGATGCAATATCATTTGATATTGCACGGGTTGATATTGCACTGGAATCTTTTTCACGTGACGCTAAGGACGGAACTATTTCCATACACTAACGTTACAAAGCGCTCTCATCCAACCTTTCATGATTTAGAGACCAGCTAACTTCTACTTCTACTTTGTTAATCTCAGGGCTTAGTGCTTCGCAGGCAAGTGAAGCCATTAAAATGGTTAAAACAACTAATTAGGCATATCAATTTACAAATATAAATGAAATAAAAAAAACCATCTGTGTTGTTTAGGCTGTGTATCAATGTAGACGGGACTTGAATCAGTTTACAGATGTGAACTGCGCAAGGTTCGGCTCTCTGATAGTCCTAGGAAAAAGCTGTGCTTATACGGTTCGTAGTACATTGTTTGGTACATCTTTTATAGATGACACGTTGTGAAAAAAATCGATAGACATACACAACCCAATCTGGTCTATTTATAGCGTTAGCTATGCTAGTAAATTTATACGTACGTAGTTTCTGACGTAATAATGTGACGTGTACATCAATAACATTGCTCGATTGTTGTTTTGATTGTCGTTGACGATCTATTATAAGTGTATCAACAAATAAAGAGGGATTCATAACTGCTAGGATGAATAAGCAAATGATTGTTTTAAAGATAGGTCTTTAGATTTGTTTTGTTATCCTCCGATGTGAAATTTATCCACGCAGTAGCCTTTATATGTATATCAAAGATGTTGTGTTCGCTTTACTGAACATACTGCGAGGTCAAGAGGCCCTTTTAAAGGGGCATCTAAATCGTAATAAAATAACAAATATCCAGGCGTAAATACAAGAATAAGAGAATACACGAGTTCTTAATGAAAAACACTGTTAGAAAAGGCGTTACACATCATGTTGTCGACGATTCCAATTTCGAGTCGACAACAATGGCGGTTCGTAAATTATATTGTCCGCGACCTTAGCAACCAGCGTAAAGGAGATTATAATTGCGCGATATATCGTTAATGTTTATTTATCTTAACAATCCAAAACGACTGTTAATTTTCTAATAGTGTGACGTGTTTAAAACAAACAAAACGACACATTTTAGATAGCCAATATCAAATTATACAATAAAAAGGTTATTGCATGATTATGGGAATCTATTGTGTTGGGACTCGTTCCTTCGGCGGAGTTCTGCCCTCGCAAGCTCTGGCAACTCAGCCGAAGGAACTCGTCCAACACAATATTTCCCCATATTGATGCAATAACCTATAATATAACTAGTGTAATAACAATTGAGGGATCGCCGACTTTTGATTGACAGATGACGTTAGCCAATCAGATCGCGCGAAACTAAAGACGCGCCGCCATTTTGCCCGACACTTTCAGAAATGTCGTAGTTTTTAAAAAAAAGTGTTGATTATGGTTAAACGGTGTTGCTGAGGAACCTGTACTACCGATAGTAGGTATCCAGATCGTCTGAGGAATGGAATTCATTTTATCCCTTTTCCTAAACCTGGAAGAAATCTTGAAAAGGCCAGGAAATCGATACGATTGTGCGGCAGGCCACACAGTCAGTTGGGCGAGGGAAAAACTGATGGAAAGGGGGAAAGCCAAAACTGTGTACGTGTGTTCAAAGGTAATTTGCATTTGTCAACAATTAACGTTTAATGTCAACAACCAAATCATTCACTTGCAAAACGAAATAAGCTGAAACGAGTGATTCGAAATACACACGAAGGTTAAAATGAAGTATATTCGCCCACTGTATCTTCGTACAACGTTGAACAGAACGGTCGGGGGAAGAGATTTCATTCACTCGTTTATTGTTATGTTGTGTTTTGCAAGAGAATGATGCACGTCAAGAGCATTTGATATATTTTACAAATGAAATAAAGATGCGATATAATTGATTTCAGGGTTCACAATTTTGATTTGTGAGACTTCGTACCACTATAATTTCGTACCATTCTTGGCGACTTCGTACTACATTTATAATAATATTTTTTTTATTAGAGAGTTTTTCTAGAGTGTTAAATATTTGCTAACGGTATCGATTATAGCAGACATTATAGGGTGAAAAACGGATGACAAACTTTTGATTACATGTATTATGAAACTTTATTCAATATTCAAGATGTATGACAACAGATTGAAAATAATGTATAATGAAAAAAGTTATGTTTACATAAATTTATGATGCAAATGAAAAACAAAAAGACATATCATGGGAGCTTTAACCTTAGAGAGAGGGTGTCATAGCTAGGTGCAGGGAATGGGTCTGGGTACTTCAAACATAAAGCAAACTATTCTGACATAATGTAAATTTATAAAACATATACCACATGCAGACTTTTGAAATCACTAAAAAACATTCCTATTTTTTTTTAGTTGAATTAGTTACAGGTTTATTTAACATGATGTTTTTGATTTGTTTGTTTGCTCTTAACAATAACATTGTGTATTTTCATGTATGAGTATTTCCTTAAGGGAAAACCATCATAGAAGTACCCAGACCCATTCCCTGCACTTAGCTATGACACCCTCACTCCAAGTAGAAACCCCCCAGCAAGAAGACAAATCCTGTTTTCATGTTCGTGCATCTAAGGAATTATCTTAGAGGGAATCAAGGCAGATTGTGTGAGTAAATATGTACACATCCACTGTTTATTATAATAGGTTATTATAATAAACAGTGGATGTGTACATTTATATAAGTAAACATGGTTTAGTCTGTTGCTTTTCTTTTTGTTTTGTAAAGTTATCTTGATATAAGTGTTGTATATACATGTACCTGTTTTTGCAGTACAGTAATTACATTTTTTTTTAAATATATCTGGATAAGACAGGTATACACATTATGCAGATGATATCACTGGCTTTTAAAAAAATTAATTAGTGGTAGCCATGACCTCAATTAACCAAAGTAAGCAACTAGCTGAGTTTAAGAATAATTATGATTCTATAAATCTCTATTTACTTCATCACATATATAGTAAATAATAACTCAAAACTAGAATGAACTGCATATAGGAAAATGTGGAAAACTTCATTTATTAGTAAGTTCTTCTTTTGCCACAATATTTTTAAAATTAATATTGCTGCAAAGGCATCAGAAAGTGTTTATTTATAGAATACAGTACAACAGTACATTTGTTTTTCTTACCCTTAAAAAGCTAAAAGCATTTATCAACTGAGCTTGAAATACAATTCAAAATATAACTAAACTAATCTAACAATACATATATATTAAACTATTTACACAAAAACACATTTTTCATGAATATAACACTTTTACTCATGCAGATGCATGTTGATGCCTCTGCAGTGGCAGGCTATTGAAAACTGTTTGATCAGTAGATCTCCTTTTTACACAGGTTTTTGTAACTTTATTCATTTATTATACTCATATAATTTGCATTTTGATACATTTGTCATGTTTGACCCAGTACAGGAAAAAAAAATACAAGTTGGTATATCTGGTACTCTATAGGTTGAGATAAGCCTATCCATATACTCTTATTAGAACCAACACCAGTTGACAGAAGCAGATTTAGTTTAGACTCTAATCTCTATTTACTTCAACACATAGTAAATAATTACTGTCAAAACCTGAATGAACAGCATATAATTATAACTTAATTAGGTAAACATGGAAACCAAAATTATACTGCACAGCAAACTGATATTGGTCTATGTTGTTTGCAAATAAGATGTTGGTAACCCAGTTTTAACATATGATCATTTTACAGGGACCAGAGCAGTGAGTCAAGCATACAATCATGTCCACCAATCACAGACTGCACAGATAAAGCTGAATCCTTCTGCATATCAATACAAGTCAGGGGTCTTTGGAAACACAGTATCACCACAGCTGTCCAGCTCCCTCGGCTTTGCAATGGGCAGTACATATGGGGGCCTGCATAAAATGATATAGATAGATGACATTTTTGTAATATGTGATTTGATGTTAACCCTTCCCAACATACAAGTAATCTGAAGCAGACTGTTGAATACATCTTGACAAAACCGGAAATTTTTTAATAAATGTTTAATATTCCAGTTGAGTTGAAAATATTGTCATAAAAGGAGGTATTGCTTATCATGAGCCATTTTATTCTTTTGCCACAATGTTTTCATAATCTGACTGACCAGAGCTATCAATATGGGTATACATGTATATGATGGAAAGTGATAAATATTTTTCAAGTTAAACTGAAGAACTCAGTGTGATTTATTTGTATCTATTAAGATGTTGACCATCCGAATATGTTGGCTGTCTCTCCAGAGAACCAATCATTAATAGATGAGAAAGGCAAGCTTAAAAAAAATGCCATGACCCCTTGGGATTTATAATGTGCTGCAATTAAAATGCTAATTTATTGTAAATGGGAAAGTTGCTTCTACAAGTTAATACTATTTCAGCACTGCATTACTTACATACTAAGGTCACATCCATTGCTAACCTTTTACTGGTATGTTTACCCAAGTATCAATGTGATTTGTTTACACAGGGATCACAAATAAGTGAACAGTTGCCTTGTTAAATTTGAATTTTGTTGAAATATGCATAGAATCCTAATAGAGACAACACAATTAAATGAGAGGCTAAGGCTGATCCAATGAGTTGATCACATAGTGGTGTATGTGCACTTTGGCTTGTGGATAATGCATCTACAATGTAGCAGACAGGGCTGTGCTTTAACCATTTTAGGTGCAGGGTATCACCAGCCTATATATTAGCTTCCTGTAAAATGCAACAATTTTAAACTTGAGACATAAAAAAAAAATCCTATTTATTTAAGTAGTTAAACAAGGATTTCAATAATACATTTTGTTTGTATCAATCCGGAGTCCCAATGAGGAAAACTAATTAGTATGGCATGACCCATCCGTGGATCGAACCCTCAACCTCCTGCATTTACGGCGGCTGCTGTACCACTACACCATTGAAGCTGACCATAAAGAAATTTCTTGAATATTTCTTTACTCCATAAACCATATTATTACTGAATACTGTGCAAATATGTGAACAGTGTAGATATTTATCAGAATGCATTTATATAAGCTGATCTGGATCTTTATTATTCATTTAATTAAGCCAACTTGTACCTTTTCCCTAGAAACTGGATCATTATAATTATATTATTTTCATCCAAATACTCACCAGCAGTAATGTATTCATAATTTCCTGTTGTCAACAAATGAAGCAATTGTTTGGACCCCTTGGCTTATCCAACTGATTTTGCTGGTTATCTTTCAGGCTCCATCATCAATACATGTGCACACTGGCCAGATAACCTGCAATGAATTCATGTGTTATATTATATTGTTAAAAAATGTTTGTGTTTATATTCTGAATATTCAATAGTGATAATAACATATTTGATTTGTCCATATTTTGTTTAATAATCCTTTCCTACAACACACTTGCAGCAGACAAACATTGTGGAAAAAGGAGAATTTGGTCAATATGATTCCATTGTTTTCTGATATTGTCTGCTACTGATGATGTTATAAAATGATGTTGTCAGATTGATCAAATGCATTTGGGAAAGGGTTAGCTTCCTCTAAGAGTTTATTCAATAGATTTATTAAACTTAAACAAAACATGTTGTTTTTTATTACTTTATCCAGTATTCAATCATTAATATCTAAATCCTTTCCCACATACATTATACCAGATTTGAAATAATTCTGGAAAAGAGAGAAATTACACTCTACTATAGTAATTTCACATTTTGACACAATGTTTTCAACTTTAAATCTATATTTACACTATCATTGGTAGATATTGTTAATATTTTCCAATAGATATTTTCAAAAGTCGTAGATAAATATAATTCAACCGACTAGAAGTACAGATCAATAGCGTGACAGATCAATATGTCGATCCCATTTATCTGTTCACACCTATATGAAACCGAAAGTAAGATGAGGGGTCGAACCGTGAGGGGGTCGAAAGCTCTGTAAGCCATAAACATGAATGTAATACAACAAAAAGTAGATGTAAATCAAGAATAATTAATTAAATAACATGGAAAACATGATTGTTTGTATTTACCCTGCTTTGCAACCGCAGTGTGCATCACGTATTTTCCCATTGAATCTATGAGGCTTCTCGTTCTTACGCCGTCTCTGGTAAATCTGTGCATTTATGTGGACTATAATTCCAGCTCCAGGAGTTAAAAAACGACAGGGTCTTAATGTGACAGTCTCTATCTAAAGATGTAGCCCTCTGATGTTGTCGAAGTGTTGGCGAATACGGCAGATAAGCGGACGAAAAAAATGTCCGCGATATCTTTTAACGTTACGATGTCCGCCATTGTTGTTATTGTTTACACATAATGTCGGGCTAGTAACCGTTGCTAATGTGGGCGGAGCTAACTCGACAATCGGCGATCCGGCAATTAACGTGACGTCATAACGTACCGTTTAGCGTTGTAAATACGCGCGCTTTATAGCGACGTTTATATGGATATAACGCTGTAAATTATTAAATTAATATTTATGATATAAAAAGAACATTACATTCGTGGTCATTCAATACGGAATTTATTAAACTCGTTTTCTAAAAGTGATAAAAACTCGCCAGGGCTCGTTCTTATCAATTTCAGAAAACTCGTTTAATAAATTCCGTATTGAATGACCACTCATGTAATATCCTCTATATAACACTTTAGTATAAACTTAAGTATTATGACCTTGACCTAGAAAACATTAATGAAACTTCGATATTCCCCAGTGTCTTAATAGAAGAACGGTGCTTCCACAGATATTGATACATTTACAACTCTTTAGTATAACTTATTTATTTTACATTGACTGGGAAATAAGCTTTCAGCTTGTCACTTTCGATTATAAATCGCGCTCGATTTCCGCTTTCTTGCATACTTGCCCCGTTTATGTGGAAACTCCCAAAGTCAGAACCTGCTTATCACGGAACCTTCGGAACGAGAGGCCGAAGCTCTACCACTGCACCGCTGTCTTCCACACTTTGTTTTGGTTGAATGAAATGTACGAGATTTACATATTTCTCTTATAGCAGACGATTTTTGAAAACATTGTGGGAAAAAAAATGAAAAATTGTCCGAGATGAGCAAGTTCTCCATTTCAAAAACCTTTGTTAACTGTGTATAAAATGAGTTCTTCTTTAATGCAGGGCTCTAGAATAAGGGCGTTTTGCATCATTCTAAAATACTTATTTGACCCTTATATCCCTATGTTATGTGTTTTGAAAAGCATCGTAGATAATAATAGAAATATTGTGGGGGAAAATGAGCTGCAAGAAGTTTATGTGTTACATATTATAGGTGATGTGGTGACCATGGTACAGGCTGTAGATCCAGATCGGACCACGGACATCAGATACACATTTACAGGTACACGCCTTTACTTAATAAAGATGACTTGTGACGCAGTTATCTTTTTTTACTGCAATCGAAAATTGAAATGGTTGCACAGGAGAAATTGTTCAAACATATTCCATTCTTCTAGATGTCTTTTTCTAGGAGGTGTTAAAAGCAGACGACCATTAATCCTTTCTCGGGGATATTTTAAATGTAATCAAAGGGAAGGGAAAGGAAGGGGTTAAACACATCAAGCATGATACAACTCCAAGGCTTAACGCTCACACAATTGAAACATAGCGTAGTTTTAATACATCTTAAAGAAAGGGCCGCTATGTTTGCTAAAAACAACTTCTGTGGAAGATACCTCTCATCTAGTTATCTCATTGGCTGATTTTATGTCGTAACTTGCAACAGTTTTTCAGTTATATCAGGGCGATATTTCGCTTATTTATGATCGCTGGGTGAACTATCAATACCAGGTTACATGAACGTTATCAGTTCTTTGTTTATGACTATATATATACACCGAAAACAGATAATTGATAATGATTTTGAAATGTAAATTTTAAACCATTTGAACCTGCGTTAACTACCTTGGAATAGCAATTCCCTGTCTATAGCGACCATACTTTTAGTCTGTAAACTCGGGTTTGGCTGTACTTAAAGTTTGAAACTAGAAACTGTTATCCGTTTTAGATGGGAATGAAGATGGCGACTTTTCCATCAATCAGAATAATGGCTACATATCGGTGTCCAATGGTAGAATGCTCAACAGGACAGTCACGAGTGCATATGCACTGATAATCGAGGCATCAGACAGCGGACTGCCCCCCAGAACCGGAACTACTACTCTTGTAATTGGAATCTGTAACGGAAGTGCTGCGGTGCTCGTCAATTACGTCATATCCGTTTTGATGTTGACTCTTGTGTCATATTGTATTGCGTAGTGAAATTAAGAAAAGTTTTTTAGAGAAGCAGAAAACATACGAGATTGTCCATGGGAAAATTTACAAGTTGACTTTTTGTGAACAGTGTATATCCAGATCATCATATGTATCAGCACAGTCTGATGAAAATATACACTTTTCCCATTTTATTAACACACGTTTGAAAGTAGCTTCTGTCAACTTATGTAGATTCTGATAAGTGCCGGTTCAGACGTGCCGACGTGACATGACCTCATGGACATGTTCAATACAGAGGTAACCAATGCCTGTATTCAATAATCAGGCTTAATACGTGTACCATTCTTATTATGATTCCAAATTTACAAAGTAATACACATTCTGGTGATTTAATAAGGGCACACACTTTTGATCGAAGAATTTCACTATTTGCTTTCCGTTAACATGCCCAAAAACATTAACCCTTTCCCACACATAGACGCAGCTCCACACTAGTTTTGAAACATTGTGACAAAAGGAGAAATTGCTGATTATGAGCAATTTCTCAATTTGCCGCGATGGTGTCATCTCTATTCAATAATAGAACTTTCATTCATAGATTTTATTCCATATTATTATTGCCTATTTAAAGGTATTCTTCTGTATGTATACGTCAGTTTGTGACACGATTATAGTAGTCTTAAACCAGAGAAAAATTGTTTATCTATTCACCATTGTTCATTATAACCTAATACAAGCTGATGAGTATGTGAAAAATGTGCTTTGCTAAACGTTCTAATTTCCGAGGGATTCAACCATGCCCCGCTCCCCTCAACAAACATTATTTGAATAGTGTGCATTAGAAACAACCATTTAATTCTACGTTTCTCACAAACTTTCTCTGAAGTTAACAACTACATCTTACTTTGTAAATAACAAAATGTATCAAGAAAATGTACAATAAATCGACTGACTGTCTGCAAATGATTATCTGAGTTGTATAATTCCTTAGTAAAACAACAACAACAACAACAACAACAATAACAACAACACGTCTAAATTTATCTAAATATTTGAATGGCCGAATGGCCTGAGTGATTAATTACAAAACCCCGAACGACAAATCGTGATATAAGATCCGATAGATCACTAAAAAGTGAAATCTATTTCAAATGTAATTCGTAATTATCAAAACGGATACAACTGAGGGGGTAACTATGTTCTGTTCTGACATTACATTGCTTCCCTTGATACAATCACGTGTAGGCTAGTCTATCTTTACTCCCCATTGTATTTGTTTTGGAAATATTCACGGATTTTTTCTACTAACAAAACATTTTAAAATCAGTTTTATTAACAGTCTATGAACTTTTCATTTTGATTATACCTCACATGACTTTGTAATTTTAAATTTTCATAATATTATACTCAGTACATTGGCAATTTCTTATTATTACATGATTCGCTATATAAATACAAATCTGTTATTTTTAGTTGTTTTACGTAAAAGCTATCAATTTGTCGAGGATTGAACTATTCCCCGGTCAATAGTATGAACTGTTTCTCTCTCGCCCTATGACGTCATAGTTATGACGTTATATAGTTTCCCTGTATTCCTTACACAATTTGATCAAGTAATAAAACACTAATTATTCCATGGTTATTTGGGTAACAGTCAAAACTGTTGTCCCTTGGTGTCGGGGATGACATCTGAAATGTTGCCCTCGGCCTCGGGCAACAGATCAGGTATCATCCCCTACACATCGGGACAACAGTTTTGACTGTTACCCAAATAACCATGAAATAATTGTATACTGTCTCATGCTAACAATACGTGTTTGACCGGTTAACAGTATACTGTTACATGGCACGCGCGTCTAAAATGTTGGTCGTGCACGTGCATGACGTCATTTAAAACAATAACGTCACCATTATAATTCAAGTTTCCAAACGGCATTTGCAACAAAAGCATGTGACTTCATTCCCGACGTAGTAACACATGCTCACTAAGAAACGTTGTATGCAAAATAAGCAGGAGGGGATTTCAAACAGCAAAAAAAAGTTCCGGAAGTTTAAAGTGATATACTGTATGGTATATCATGTTCATATCCCTTTTTGCGTATAGAAGAGAAATTGTCAATAGTGTTAGAATTCAAGATTTATTTTAACTCTTTCTCACATCTGCAGCAGACAATTTTAAAATATTGAAATATCTGAACGAAGCTATGGACATTTCAACTCTGTTCATTAATCATGTTTTTATTATTAAAGAATTTCCATACTTTTGCCTACGTGCGACCTGTGTAGTCTCAGATCAATGTGAGAATCCGCATATATCTGTATCTTGATACGTACTGGTCGATAGTTACAGACTGTTCTAAGAAACGTTTTAACCCTTTCACATATGTAGACGCAGTTTGATGCATATGAAGAAGACGACTTTTGAAAACATTGTAGCAAAAGTAGAAATTGTTCAAAATGTCTCCCATTGTCACAAGTCAATGAGGGTTCAAACACACTTCTTAACCTTTTTTCACATGTAGATGCATTTTGACTTATAACAAGCGATATTTGAAAACAAATTTGACAAACGGAGAAATAACTCAAAGCGAGCAATTTCTCCTTTTGCCACAAGTGTGACAAGTCACAGATAAATCTAAGATTTATTTAGCCTTGAGCACATGTAGACGCACTTTGACGTACATGAATATCAAGCAGACGACTTTTGAAAACATTGTGACAAAAGTAAAAATTGCCCAAAAAACGAGCAAATTCTCCTTTTGCGACTATGTTTCCAACTTTTTTTTCAAGTGATAATACGTTAATTTACGTATTTTCCATACTTCCACCTAGATGTTTTACAAGTTGTGTGTTACAGATTTATTTGTATGTGGGAATGAATTAACGTTTCTTGAGGTGCGCTCCATGAAAACCCTACCATTCTTGCTGTGTAAAGTTTGTAAAGATAAAATAAACCTGCACACATAGCACGTGCGACCCGTGTAGTCTCAGCTCAATGTGAGAATCCGCATACATCTGTATATGGCTCTACGCTGGTCGATCGATAGTCACAGACGGTTCTACGAAACGTTTTAACCCTTCCTTCATGTAGACGTGTTTTGATGCATTTGAAAGAGGCGTCTTTTGAAAACTTTGTTAAGAAGAAATTGCTCAAAGCCAAAAGTTCTCCTTTGTCGCAATGTGTTCTACTCCATTATTTTTTTTTGCTTTCATCATTAAAGAAATTCCATACTTTTGCCTTGATGTTTTCAAAATCGTCTGTTGCATATTTACTTGTATTTGTGAAATCGTTAACGTATACTTGAGACACGATCCATGAAAACCAACCGTTAGAAATGTTCTATCTGTGTAAAATAAACCTGCACACATGGCACGTGCTATCAGTGTAGTCTCAGATCAATGTGAGAATCCGCATATATCTGTATCTGGATCTATACTGGTCTATTAATAGTCACAGACGGTTCTAAGAAACGGTTTTACCCTTTCCATCATGTAGACGCAGTTTGATGCATATGAAGCAGTCGACTTTTGAAAACAAAAGTAGAAATAATTCATAAACTTTCCTTTTGACACAAGTCATCGAGGATTAACCCTTTTTCACATGTAGACGCATATAAAGAGATATTTGAAAAGGTTGAAACAAACGGAGAAGTTATTCAAAACGGGCAATTCCTTCTTATGCCACAATGGTGACAAGTCACAGAGGGATCTAAGAACATTCTTAGCCTTTCAGCACATAAAGACGCACTTTTGACGTACATGTATTTCAAGCAGACGACTTTTGAAAACATTAAGTAGAAATTGCTAAAAATGAAAAATTTCTCCTTTTGTCACTATGTTTTTAACGTTTTTTCAAGTAATAATATGTTAATACAGGTATTTTCCATATATCTGCCTAGATGTTTTCAAAATCGTGTGTTGCAGATTTTTTTTAAGCGGGAAAGAAGTAACGTGTACTTGAGGTGCGCTCCATGTGGAGATAAAATAACCCTGCACACAGAGCACGTGCGGATAGCGTACTCTCAGATCAATGTGAGAACCCGCATATATCTATATCTTGATCTACACTGGTGATCGTTAGTCACAGATGGTTCTAAAAACGGAAGGAAGGAAGGAATGGAGGAAGGAATGAAGAAAGGAATGAAGGAAGGATTGAAGGAAGGATGGAAGGAGGGAGGGAGGGTTTATTGAGGAAGGAAATTTCCACATAGACTGACAGCCCATTTGTGGAAGACGAATGACACTTGTCACAATGACTTTTGTCAAACGTCGGAAATATTGTTGGCCGAACTGGGGTTCGAACTCACAACCGACTGAGCTACCGTGGTAACCCTTTTCCCCATGTAGAGGAATTTGAAGCAGTCGACTTTGTAGAAAGTGTACAAAACGAGCAATTTGTCCTTTTGTTTCAAGTCAGCGAGAGCTCCAACAACCTTCTTAACTCTTTCCCACATGTAGACGCGTTTTGATGAATATGATGCATATTTTACGACTTTTGAAAACATTGTCAGCAGCCGTTCCGAAACTAAGGAGCGTAATACCGTGCCAGTTTCAGAGCGACCAGGTTAACATGCTCACCAACGTCGTGTGTATAACCGACACAAACTGCGACATTGACCTCAAAACGTTGGTGAACAAGACTGCAAATATAATATACAATCCCGCACACTTTTCGGTGGCTCCGTGCAAACATCCCAACATTGGTGAACATTGTATGATGTTTTCTACTGGTAAGTTGATGGTGAGTGGAAAGACGAATTCCATTTCGGATGCCGAAAAGAGACTTAGACGGTACTGTACGCCAAACTCGGTTAATGTCTCGGATGGTCAGTGACATTATCCAAAATAGAAGTGGTGACCGTATCAGCATCATTCAAAGTGGCTGTATTCGTGTATTTAAACGATGTAGTCGATACTACGGAGGACGTTACGAACCAGAGCTGTTTCCGACCGCCATATTTACCAAGGACTCTGTTCATTTTACTTGTGTTCATACCGGATCCGTGTTAATGACCGGATTTACACGTCAACCTCAATTTTACGATGTCTGTTTACCCGTTTTGCTAGAATTGCCATTATTGTAAAGCGCAACCGGCGAGACCACCTAAATCCACGGCGTGCTGTTTTGAAGGGCTAATACAATGGTCAATGTATCTATGTGTTTTGGTTTGTGTTTCTTGTTGGTGTTTTGTTTATGTTTTTATGAATTAAACAGATGGTCAATATGTTGACTTGATCTCAAAATTAAACGGCAACACAAGATCATTTCCTTCCCGTATCACACAAAAAGTCCGCGCTTTACTTTTTATTGAATACAATAGACATACACGTATGAAATAATAAAACAGTTTATATATCTTTATATATATATTTAACGTACACATATTTCGAGGGCTTGGCGTGAAACGGTTGTAACTTAAAACCTATTTTGAAAACCCTGGTTTAGGGGCAATTTTCACCCCTTTGTAAACAATGCAAATTTAGGTGCCATTGCTCAGAACGAGCATTGGCACCTAAATTTCCATTTTTTACCAAGAAAAATGATTTAACACTTATAAAACTTTATGGCGAGGTGATTAACCTTGGTAAAAAAAATACCAATTGTAGTTACAACCGTTTCACGATAAGCCCTCGATATATCAAATACAGATAGATACGCATAGTGTTCAACTACTGTCCCACTGCGTTGACGTCACTAATGAACCGGAATACCGGGCGGTCTCGTCAAAAAGTCCCTTCGACGTTTATACGCCGATTTCATTCGTCGTCTATTCGTCATGTTTGTCCCCGTTTTCTAAGCCATCATTTTGAGTTTGGATTTAGCCATTGCGATATCTTGGGCCACGGGCGAGACGAATGGAATCTTTGGTTCCCGATATTTCCCACCGACTTGTACGGTTCTCCGTGTGACGTCGTAAAACGGCTGCCATCGTTTGTATAACCAGATAATACGTCGCGGTGACGATTGTATCTTGTCGCGGGCTCTCTGTAACAGTCGAGTTATAAAGTAGGTCAACGATCCAGATGTTAGAAAACAAACACATTCGCTGTTTGAATGCATTATGGGGCTGTCTTCGCATTTAGAGCTCCCTCGGGTTTCTGAACTTCTTGAATATCCTCTGGTGTCTGAGTTCCTTCGAATGTAAGAATGTCGTCCCCGTTTATTTTATTTTTATGACGCTCCAATTTTGTAGTCTTTGTTATAACTTTTACCGCAGATTTGGCACTTCATGATTGATGTCGTCCTTACTACTGTTTATTTCATCAGTTCCGTTAAATGAATATCGACCCTTCATGATCTTCGTAGAATCCTTCGTCATTATCGGGACTCTTGTGTTTCTGACCGAGGTAATTCAAAACTGTGAAATATTTTCCGCACTATGCGAAGATTGACTTTGAACAAAATTGGCAAGGCACTTGTACTCTGCGATTTCTGAACAATAAAGAGCTACACCATTTATCAGATGATATAATTAATAAATTTAGAGATGATTTCATTTATCAGATGATATAATTAATAAGTTTAGAGATGATTTCATTTATCAGATGATATAATTAATAAATTTAGAGATGATTTCATTTATCAGATGATATAATTAATACATTTAGAGATGATTTCATTTATCAGATGATATAATTAATAAGTTTAGAGATAATTTCATTTATCAGATGATATAATTAATAAATTTAGAGATGATTTCATTTATCAGATGATATAATTAATAAATTTAGAGATGATTTCATTTATCAGATGAGTATTAATGAAGAAGTTACCTACAATTCCTTCTCCTCCTCCTGCTACACCTGCTCTTCTTTTTCCTCCTCCTCCTCTTCCTCTTCCTCAACATTATCATCATCATCATCATAATTGTCATGATAATATCATACCGACAGGACTGTTCACCCAATTCCGTTTGTTTACAGACACATATTTTTTAAATTTTAAGCCGTATAACAGATCACGGACACTCCCTCATTTGAACTTAGAAATTGCTTTTATTTTTGAAATTGTTGAAAGTGGTTTAATACACCAAACCAAAAGCAAATCAAGTATATTTGTCAGACATGTTATACGGCTTAAAACCTTGAAGAATATATGTAAACAACCGGAATAATCGAGGCGGCGTATCTTGTTACAGATTTAAGGGTAAATTTAAAGCGTATTAAAGATACAATTATTGTTCAGAAAACTATCTCAAATCATTAAAATTTAGTAAACATTGAAACGTTCAAGAAATCCAACAACAGGTAGTTCGAAAACCGTAGAAATATATTTTTTAAAAAAGGGGGTCGTCATGGAAGAAGCTTTGCAATAATCAATTTTTAGGCCGTCTCGTGAGAAAATCAACACAAATCGACCCGGATCAGCCTAAGCATGCCACACAGGCCTACCCGGATAGACACTTTTCGCCTCCTGTGGATTTTCTGTTTCAGGAATAAGAACTCTATACATCTATCCCCCTAAGACGGAATGTGTCGGCCGGATAGCGAAGGCTGATCTGGTCGATACATTACGCAGATGACTATCGCCGCAGCTGCATTTTGAGAACAAATGTGTAGGCACGTGCCTACAGTGCCTAAAGGGAGCTACGCCCCTGGTCGTTAGTGAGCTTTCAAGATGTTTCGAGAACTTTAAGTGGCTAGTTAAGGAATTATCTTATCCTTCATTCCGTCTCAGCGCTTAATGTACGCGATAAAAACGGATATACATGGTTCACAGTCAAATTACGCCATATATTCGCGATCATGCCAAATAGTCCCTAAACAAATTCGTTTTCGTAGAAACGAGTGTTTTGTATTGCATTTAATATATGACATTGAGTTTAAATTCATTGTAAATGTGTATATAATACACTGGAAATGATTGATTTGATCACTTTTACTATTTTGACCTTGTTTGAAAGTGAAAGTAGAGAATGTTAAACACTGGTTTTGTCCGGGCCCGATTTGGTCAAAAATGACGGTAACCATTTTCGCCTTGTGAATTATTTCTTGCATAATGCATGAGCCCCCTATTTCTTTGAATTGGTTTAAAGCTTAAAGGTAACTCTTTTCAATGATATATGGTGTTCTACATGACACTGGTCGATTTACATGGAATCGAAGAAGGAATTCATAGTGTATTGTAACCTCATTGACAGTCTGCTTACGCGGTATTGTCAATGCCAAATAACGAAGTTACAGATCAATTATGCAGTAAGAAAGTAAACAAAAACATGGAAAGGGCATCTAAAAATAAAAGTCACGGTTTCCTTTGCCCCCATATAACTAAATTGTCGAAGATGACTTTCGAAATATTAAGGCAAATTAACTATATTTATGAATGAAAGTTTCATAATTGAATCGAGTTGAAAACAAGGAGAAATTGTTATTGTTGACAATTCTTAGTTTGCAGCATAGTTCATCTCAATATAAGAATTAATCTTTATCTCATATAAATTTTCTAAATTGTCGTCTATATGTTTTCAAAGTCGTCTACTGCAGAAGTGTTGAGGACTGTTCCATTGTGAAAACGCTGGTGTTCAATTGAATACTTTTCTTTTCGTATAACAGTCGTTTCTGCCAGCCTAATACTCCCTAGTAGGGTCTCTGACCTGTCCCATTCTCCCTCAGTTACATTTTGATATCTCCTTTATGAAGGAGGTTCTTTGAAGTCAATATTGTGCATATTAAAACATACAAGCACTGATCTTGTAAACAAATAAAGAGGCCGCTTCGTTGCCCTTACTTATGTCAAGCACATATAAATGAGTGGTCGATGTAGCTCATCAACTGATAGGAAATATTAAATTCATATCTTGACCTTTATTCTGTAACGTGTACCGACGTTAAGCCATCGCGGGTCACCCATCCAGGCACTAACCGTGATGTACGTTGGTTAACTTTAAGGAAAGGTCAATGACTCTACCAACGTCGCTATAAAAGCCGGCCTTAGAAGTGGTATTTACACCTATACCCCGTTCCCGTTACATTTCTCTCTCTTTCTCTTGACGTCGACCCGAAGTCACACAATTGAACACAAGCAGTGCACTAGAGGGAGTATATGTACATCACTTGGAACCACCGAGTTCCGGGGATGGTGGTGATATCAACCCAAAAATCCTACCGCGCTGCCACCATTTGTAACGTGTACCGGCGTTAATCCATCGCAGGTCACCCATCCAGGTACTAACCGCGATGAACGTTGCTTAACTTGACGAAAAGGTCAACGTCGCTATAAAAGCCATCTTCTACGACAAGGCCGTAGAAGTGGTATTTACACCCCGTTCCTCGACTATTTTAACATCATATGTTCGTGACTGAATGTCATTTTTTTATGGGCACATTAAAACATACATACACTGATCTAGTTAAAAATAAAAGAGGCACAACACACACACGCGCGCACGAACGCACGAACGGACACACATTTTCCCTAAGCTAATTTAGATACCAAAATTAGAAAATGAAGGAAAACGAACCAACTTGTGCTTACATCCGTCTTTACCGTAAACAATGTAAACGGGGCATTTAAAAAAAAGGCTACGGATGGATTTTAGTCAGTGTTGGTTTTATACATGGTATAGTATTACGAAAATACACTTTTTGCATTACGTTTATTGCATTTAGTGATAATATCGTCCAATCTTTATTTAAATAGTTCATTTATAGAACTCGTTTGTCAATAAAAGAAAGAGTCATACTTCCGTTTATAACCGTCTTGCTTGTGTATTGTGTTTATGCGGTACTTTGCCCTATGCTTCATTGAGTTTAATGTTAATATCGTGCCATCTATATATACGCCAATTATATTGCGACAGATGTCTATTTAAAGGTGTACCGTAATAGGAAAGAAACCTAAAATCAAGTGTTTGTTGAAAAAAAAGATGTTTTGTCTGATACGTAAAGGATGAACAGTGTAGTAACTATTACCTTCTTTATGAAATCTGTGAAACTGCTTATAACAATGAACTTCCAAATACTTCACACGGCAATGGCACATTAATGATAGTATTCTCTTTCAATACGTCTCTTATATAGTCTTTTATAGCGTTAGCTAGGATGAAAAATTACCGGTAACGCTACTTAATTACCAATTAGGGAGTTGTTATTTGTCCCCTACCGAGACGGTTTGGGGTTTAGGTTTGGTCGATTATGTCAGTCTGTCAGTCCGTCAGTCCCACCTAACCTTATCCAGCCCGCATCTTAACCATCCATCATAGGATTTCCAAGAAAATTGGCACAAACGTTAACCATGATGAGGCTGCGTGTAGCGCACAAGATCCAGGCATGTACCTCAAATGTCAAGGTTACACTTAGAGGTCAAAGGTCAAAGTGAGTACTGTGTGATAGGACTGTACCTTGTCCGGCCCGCATTTTAACCATCCATCATAGTATTTCCAAGAAACTTGGCACAAACGTTTACCATGATGCGGCGGCGTGTCGCGCACAAGACCCAGGCCTGAACTTTAAATGTCAAAGTCACACGTAGAGGTCAAAGGTCAAAATAAGTACTGTTTGATAGACTGTACCTTGTTTAAACTATTGATATTTTTATTTAAAGACATGACTTCGAGGAACATGGCCTGTTTTACCCTTTATGCCCAGAGTATTAGCTTTAGCAAATTATTTTCTTAGAAAATATATGTCTGATTTTGAAATACTTACTGGTACATAATAATTTCATTGGTGACCTTCTAAGTCATATATATATATATATAAATATGACAAAAGAAACCAGACAAGATAGTGCGTGGTTATTAGTCCCCTACCGGTCGGCTAAACGTTGTCCGTCCGCAATGTCGTGTCCGGGCTGTACTTACACATGCTTGAATGGATTTTGATATTACTTCACATCATTCTTCTCCATAACATGTGTCATGCACATCACCAGGCCACCTACGCCCAAGGTCAGGGTCACAGTTTGTACGTCTGGGGGTATGTCCAAAATTTCTTGTCCGGGCTGTGATGCTGATGGCCGGAAATGGAGTCATAAAAATGACTCACTCTCACGTGACATTTAAGGCCAGAAATGAAGACATAGAGGTGTCCATACTACATTTAAGGGTTCCTGCCTATTAGTGGGTAGCATGATTGTAGAAACAACCTTAGTAATAGACGTGGCTTTGGGCATCCCACTTCCATGGTTTACCTCACAGATGGTCAAAAATATTGAATCCCATATTATAGATTGACTGTTTGGCGATAAATGCCGTTTTAAACAAGTTGCCAGTCATATTACAGAAACCCAATTCATCTACTCGTGTGTTTACTAGCTTTCTCACACCAGTACTCCACGCAGCATGATTTCCAAGCCACTCGCTGCTTTTCCACATAGACTGATAATGCATTGTTGGATGACGAATGACACTTGTCACAGTGACTTTTGCTAGATGTCGGAAAGAATGTTGACCGAGCTCGGCTTTCAACTCACAACCCCTGGATTAACAACCATTGTCGCTATCGGGACTCATCAATCCTGTATCATGTAAAATAGGGGGAGTCAATTTGCATAAAGTTGCTATTAGATTAAGATCGTGCGACAGAACTTTTGCTTGAGCAAGGTTAGAGCTTGAAAATATAAATGTAAGTAGGGTTATTCCAAACTAGGGTAAACGTGCTCAACCAGTAATGGAGCATATAATACAATATGAAATGGATTTTCTTTCTGTAACATTTTTTTTTTAGACCTGTTTTGTAATGACCATTATGTCCTCACTTATTGATTATGCATTGAGTTTTCGATGAATGAGGACACAATTATCCTTACGAAATAGATCTGTAAAACCATGTTACAGGATCAAGTCCAGATTTCATATTATACAAATGAAAGTATAAGTATACAAAAGAGTTGAAAACATTTTGGTAAAAGGTGGAATTGCTCATGTTGAGCAATTGCTCATATTGCCTGAATGAAATCAAAGGGTTCAAGCGCAAGAGCATTTGTTACGACCTTCTGACTCGTCAAAAAAGTGATAGGGGGGGGGGATATATTTGGGTGCCATAATGCAACAGGTTATGACATATGGATTCATCACACTGAGCTTGAATCCATGGTGTAATGCAAACAATGGGGTTAAAGTTGGTTCTTCGCCCCCAGATAAGCCCAAACAGTCATCTTCAGTTGGTTCATGGGCGTCATTGTTTGTGGTTATAAAGGCATTTGACCGACCCCCTATGTTCCAAAATATCACACCGTAGTTTTGGCATAGTGCGTAAACTGAGGTCAAACTTCGAATGATGAGAGCTGAGCTCATGTTTTTATATTGCTTCATATAAGAGGGTTACCATCATATATAAGATGGTGAGCTGTTAAGATTAAATGTCTTTTAATAAAATAGATCTCGTATAATATATCATTACTAAACATAAACAGTGAAATAAAGCAAACTAATCTGAAAACTAAGAATTAACATAGCAGATCTATAATGGAATATAATATACATGTAGATATTTGTAAATTGGTTTAAATATATTATTGTAGCTTTATGCCGTTTTCAACAATACTTCATTTATATTACGGCGACAGTTCACATATTCATGATCCCTGGGTAAACAAATCAGTACAAGGGAAGGAATGTGCCTTGCCCAAGGGCTCTCCGATTGAGTACCGCGGCTGCGGATCGAACCGGGGACGCTCGTTTGAAGATCGGCCAAATGGTTTGGTAGAAGAAGATTTATAAAATGTTCACTAAAGCCAATATAAGGCGAACAGCCCTTGGTCCATGGTAAAACTGGTAATCGAAACCTTGGTTTCTACTCTCGATGTGGATGCTCTTTTAAACCATCACACAACTGCGGTGGTTTCATTGGTTAATATGACATGTGTTCAGAGGGTAATAGTTAAATAAAAGCTGGGAACCTGTTAACATTATCATTTATCCTTTGACTGCTGGAAAGGATTTCGTGAAATCTGTGCTACCAGTAAAGAGCCAGGTCAACTTGCGCATCTGCACCGTCTTACCAGGCCCTGTCCAACTCGACATTTTTATCCTGGGTTTCCTAAAATTCGCCATAGACTCTTCTAAATACAATGCTAGACATGTCCATTTTAAAATATAGCATTGGAATAATTAACTGTTGACTTTTTTTCTTTTTCATTCGAATATGTTTGTAGCTCTGAATAAATATAAGTACTGGTAGTTACCCAATTGGAACATACAACAATGACCTTTGTAAACTAGTATGATTGCATAAAATCTATGTTTTACGCCCGCTTAAGGGATACCGAAACATTGCAAAAACCGGGCGTAAGGCGAGAAAACGTGTATAAACAAAGCGATTCTCGCGCGTACGTGCCGTTTCAGACCGGATAGATGTTTTACATATGCATTACCCGGGCACCGTTAGTAAACAAAACATGTACGCTGCATCTCCCCTAGAATAGGAGCAATTGTTGGATTAACAATAACATCAGCTTCTTTAACTCGGTAACATGCAATAGACTCACAGTTAATGAGCATAACATAATCCAAAACCATTTATTTAATTCGACCCGTGTCGAGTCGGCGATGGCAACCTTAATGTAGGACCGGTTCGTGGATATGTAAAACATAACTTGTTTACTTTATGACGTCACATGTGCCAATCGTTATCGGGTCATGTTCATCAGCGGTTATCGTAAAACTGAACGTTATAGCGGACTATATGTTGGATGTTTGCTCTTATTTTATGCAATAATAGCGAAAATACACATTTTCTCGGGCGTGAACATCTTCGGACGCCCTTAAAATGTGTATTATCCCTATATTATAACAGTTTGGTACAATACTGTTTTAGACATACTACTAGTATACTAAGAAATGATCAGAAGACATAATATTATATATTATATAACCCTTTCCCACATACAGTTGCCTCTGCCACACACGACTATTGAAAGGAGAAATTGCTCAAAACAATAACATGTTTTTTTTTCATTTATAGAGATTTCCCGTATTTTTGCCTTGATGATTTCATAGCAGATATTTTGTATGCGGGAAAGGATGAGATCAGAACGTTCATAAAATGTTATCAAAATTAATACATATCATTTGCAAGGTAAAGCATCTGATTAACATATTGAGGGAAGTAAAAAAAATATCAGTTCTCTCCTTGCAAAGCGTTCATTTATGATTATACATTTTAAGCCATGTACATTGACTTATTCGTAGATTACATGCAACAATTTATCATTTAGATGTCGATGATAGCTCTGCCCTATATTGCTCACCTGAGTTTATTCACCCAGTCTTACTTGTTTATGAAGACATATGAACTTTTAATGCATCTTATCTCAAGGTTGCTTTGCTTATCAAACTTTTCCAGGGAGAGTTTCATGATTTCAAAGTGGGATATTTGGGTTTGAAGGAGGGGGATTTACTGCGCAATAAATTGAACTGTAGACATGGTGGTCAAACTAAAAATATATAATATGTAAAGATTTTGTAATGTACTTTGTAAACAATGCATGTTTATTTTAAGTGTGACTGTATCAGTGGGGAAGTCTTGCAGTACTTATTCAACATCTCTAATTTCAAAGAATGTACATGTACAGAATGCCTATTTTATAAACACAAACATTCAGAACCTATTGATATTCATCAACAATTTCCCTTATACAGACACAATTTATGATGCCTTTGCAGCACATAGTTTAGTTTAAACGTTTAAATCAATAGTGAAAGAAACTTTCAGGTTATATGAGTCAGGCTTGATGTCTGCTTCTTGCAGACTTTTCAGCCAATTATTTACAAGAAGGAGGAATTATTCACGATAAGCAATTTCTCCTTTTTTCAGCTCTCTGTAAAAAAACTCCAGCAATTTTCCTGATCTAACAATTTCACCATGATGATTTTTCAGTGCAGACCACCAGAAAATATATCAGGTAATTAATATGGTTAGTAATAAGATATCTTTGTCAGTATCATGCAGTGTATTTACAATATATTAACCTAACACATACAACACTTAAGTCAGTATCGCGCAGTATCTCTTATTGTCAGGCTTTCCCGTCTGTCTGTTAGTGTGTGTGTGTCCAGATGTTTGTAAAGCGACGCTCCATACAGCTCAAACCGACGGGTCGATTCCAATGAAACTTGGTGAACAGGTGCCATAGGGGTTCAGGGTGTGCGCGTTTCAGTTTCGTTGCTAAGGACCCACCCGTTGCTATGCAGCTAGTCAAAAACCGCGTTTTAAGAACCAAAATCATTTTTCTATCTTCTCCTACAAGTTTGAATGTGGAGAGCTGAAAATTCGGTTATAGATATCTCGAGATATTTAGAAAAAACTTATACGTAACGATTTTTGATTTAGGCCTTTGTTTCCAATGGTAGCCTTTCAAAGATAGGGTATCCTTTTACAGTCATTTTTGACTTCAATCGCCCCTAGCGCTGCAGTGGTAGTATTCGATAGCGATTTTATTGCACCATCTGATAAAGCTATTCAAGAGCAACACAAAGTTTCTTTACATGATTCACCTCCGACCTCGGGTTGTCAAGCTAGAGCCGGAAGTTTGCAAAATATGCAAAGGCGAAAATCACCATAGCGAATCCCACGTCGCCTACCGGCTTGTTAGCAATATCTCTACCTTACATATACACACTTAAGTAAATGTTTTACCCTTTCCAGCATTTGCAGCAGAAGATCGTATAAAACCTTTGTGGCAAACGGAGATATCAATAATTGTCCATATTGCAACAATGTTTCAAACTCTTATTTTTGTTATTTGATATATATTTATTTTTCGAGATTTTCCGTACTCTTGCCTGAATATTTTCAGAGTCTTTTACTGCAGATTTGTTGCACATGGGAAAGGTCTAAAAATATATCTGAAAGACAACTCTTTCAAATGAGCAATTTTGTCTCTGGTTATGTTACATGTATATAATATATATAAACAGTGAAATTAAATGTCCTTTATGTCAAACTTGATAAATCACACCATATTAGAATAAAATCCTTGATCCTTTCTAACATACATCCCATATGGGGTATATGACATTGAAAATATCTAGGCAAAACATTGGGAACTACCAATCAATGTAAGTAAAATTATTGAATAGGGTTGAAAATATTATAGCTAAATGCGAAAATTGCTCATAATGAGCAATCCTCCTATTGCCACCATGTTTTCAAAATTTGTTTCCTGCATATATGTCAAAATGTGTCTGCAACTGGGAAAGATTTAACTTATTTCTTGATAGAGGCAATGTTTTGTCTCAACAATAGATTAACTTTGAAAAACACTGTAACAAAAATAGAAATCTGCTTAAAAGGAGAATATTCTTATTTAATAATTATATTACATTTAACCACCAGATGCTTTAAATGCGAGAATGCAGCTATATACATGCAAACAGAAGGAATTTTATCAGAGATGTAAACTCAAGCTTTTGTACTGGTAGATAAACTGTCATAGACATGTTCTTAGTCTGGGCCCTTGACAATTTCAATCGTGTCCTCTTCTAACGTAGCATAGGTAGATGATCTCTCTGCACGGCCACCTGCATATATATAAATAAGAGGTTGAACAACATCAGCGTTGACATATCTTTTATAATAACTAGAGCTATCACTGAATGTGATGAGAACCCCCACATAGCGCTTTGTCACAGAACAGGGTTGGGATAAGAGAAGATTTTTGGTGAAAAATTGACACTTTTTGACTCGAGGAAACAGCCTTTATTCAGTAGAATAAAAACCAAAACAATAGGGTCATGATGGCCCTGGATCGCTCACATGAATTATGTCAACTGTCAATCACAATAACTCATTTTGCAGTCAGGTAAGCAAAGACAAGTGTCATCAATGATTTCCACTTAATTTGGCACAGGGGCTCTATACATACCCCGATGGAGACACCCTGTAGCCACCAGCTCTATTTTTAGAATAATGGAGCCACCAATTATATTTGTAGAACAATGTAGCAGACCATTATACTTTAAGGAGTGCTAGTTTGCTGCTGATTCTAATTTTAGAAATTTGACATCTATATCCTCCTAGCAGGGTGTGTGAGCAAAATAGACTGAATATGCATGATGAAACAAAGTGTTACAGTGTTGCTGATCATACCAATCAGAAACAACAAAAGAGATGTAGTGACCTGGTTTAATACCTAACACGACCCATATAAGAACATAGCCTAAATATCATAATGACAAACATTCTGACAAAGTTTTAATCTTCTGGATCGAAAATGCGGTCCTTAGTGTTAATATGATAATTCTCAAATGTTGCCTTGTGACCTTGTCTTTTGACCGGACATGACCTAGATTCAAACTAGATATCACGAAGACATTTATTCTGACAAATTTACAACCTGCTCATGTAAAACATGCGGCTTCAAGAGTGTTTTAGTTTAGTTTAAACTTATTTATTTTACATCGATTGCGAAACAAGCCTTGGGCTTAGATTAATCACGCTCGATGTCTGCTTCCTGGAGACTTCACCAGTACTCGCGCCGTTTGTGTGGAAATATCCCAAAGTCAGGACCCGCTCATCACGGGACTCGAACCAGGGACCTTTGATACAAGATTTTCCTTAAATTTGGCCCGCAACCTAGTTTTCCCCCAACATGACCTAGCATTTGGTTTCAGCCTAGATATCACAAAGACAAACATTCTGACAAAGTTTCAATCTTCTGAAGCAAAATATGTTGTCTCTAGAGTGATAACAAGATATTTCTCAAATTTGGCCTAGTGACGTAGTTTTTGATCGGACATTACTTATATTCGAAGTAAGCCTGGATATCATGAAGACCTTTATTATGACAAAGATTCCACATTCTCAACATAAAAATGCGGCTTCAAGAGTGTTAACAAGATTTTCCTTTAATTTGACCTGACATTACCCATATTCAAACTGGGCTAAAAAAAAAGCAAGCTAATCAAACTGAATTAAGTTTCATGAAGATTGGATGATAATTGTGGACCTCTAGAGAGTTAACAAGCAAATTGTTGACGACAGACAATGATCAAAAGGCAATCACAAATACTCAATATGAGCATTTCATGTTCAAGTGAGCTAAAATAGTTTATTAGTTAATTGATATGTGATGTAAGAACAACACAAAATGAACAAGCTATTAAACCTTACCACATGCTGATCGTGCATGTTGTGGCAACTGTAACAGTTAATTAAAATTGTGACAATATGAGAAATTGCCATACAAGAGCAACATTTCCTTTGGCCACATTGTTTTCAATTGTTTTCAATAGTTATTCTTTCATTTATAGAATGTTTTCTAAACCACCTCCTGCAGAATGTTTGTATGTTGAAAAATATTAGCTAGCAAATTAAAGTTAAGCCATTACCGTACTGTTCTACTTAAAATCAGACCAGTTGATTCAGAAGATAATAATTTAAGTTATGTATTTTCCCGCTGTTTCTTATGTCACAGCAACTTTAGTTATGAAAAAAATCTTTTAATTTTTAAAGAAGGACCACCAAAGAAAAAACTCCTATTCTATGGTTGCAATGGACCTAGTCCTTTAAGAGAGATGTTGTTTTATCCCCTTCCCACACATAACAAATCTGCAGCAGACGACTTTAATAAATTTTAGCATAAATATGGAAAATCTCTAGAAATGAAAGTACACTAATTGAATGGAGTTGAAAATATTGTGGCAAAAGGAGATATTGCTCATCATTAGCAATTTCTCATTTTGAGACAGTGTTTTCAAAAGTTGTCTGCTGCATAGTCATCAGAAGGCGTCTGTTTGTCGGAAAGGATAAACATATTGTTCATATTGCACTAGATACACTTTGTGCACAGGTTATATTTATTTTATGTTTGTGAGTCACTCCCATCAAAGTTATAGCCCTCTTCTTTGAGAGCATTTGACATGTCCCACTTGCAGACGCATGCTGACGAATCTGTAGAAGACGACATTTGAAATCATTGTGACAAAAGGAGAAATAGCTCATGATGAGCAGTTTCTCCTTTTGACACAATGTTTTCAACTTTATTTAATAAGTTTACTTTTACTAATAGGGATAATCCATTTCTTAACCTAGATTATTTCAAAGTCGTCTGCTGCATATTTGTTGTATGTGGGAAATGGTTAAGAAAACTTAAAGTTCAATTCTGATACAGTGTTGAAGATATTGTGATAAAAGGAATAAATGCTCATCGATCGTGATAAATTTCTCTCTTTCTTCACAATATTTCACATGCTGATGCTGCAGATGTGTCTAAAGTTATCTGTATCAGGGATGAGGTTATAAATGTAACATACCATCTAATTGGGAGTTCTGACCATCTCCAGTATATCTTGGGTTTTCGAAGGAATTTATTGGTGCAGATGGACTCTTGGAGCTGCCCATCTTACCAGATCTGGAAGAAAAAAAAAAGTTTCAACAAATTACTTTAACCCTAACCCAGATACAAAAATCTGCAGCAGACAAATATGAAAACACCTGGACAAAAAGAGGGCCATGATGGCCCTAGATTGCGCAACCGAGTTAAAAGTTTATATTTTTCATTTTGTAAGAGAATGGATTGTTTACAGCACTGCAACACAAAGAGGTCATTAAAGACTGGAGTGAAGAATGTAGGTGAGCATTATGAGGTTATGGGCAGGTAACTCCAGACTAACTTTGAACTACCGTTGATATTTTAGCTCTCATTAGGGGACTCTGACTCTGCGTGCACAGATTGTTTTTTTACGCTACGCCAAGAGGATCGATTGTGTTCAAGACGATTTAGAAACATTCCACTTTCAGAATATAGTGATAACTAACCCTTCCCTTTATGGAAATGTAAAACAGGTGAAACCTAGGATGGGGCCAATTTTCAACAAAGATGCATACTTTGAACAATCTTGGTAGAGGATCACTTGACAATGCTACACACCACATACTCTAAGCTATAAGCCTTTTGGTTTCAGAAAAGAAGGCCAATTATGAACCAAGGGGCATATTTTTTTTGCTAGAAGCCCACAGGACAATGCTATACACCAAATATTTAAGCTCTAAGCCTTACAGTTTAATACAAGAATATTTTGAAAGTGTTTTCCCTAAATATCTCTATGTAACAGGTGACCCCCAAGGCGAGCAACGCTACACGCCAAATAAGTAGATTTTCAAAACTTTTTAAATTGTCCTTTCCATTGCCATGGCTAAAAGAAAGAGTTGACGATTGACGTCCTGATGTCTGGATGTACGGACGACGTATATCAGTCCATGAAAATAGCACACCATGAGCAAGTTGTGCTAAGGTGAGCTAACAATGTGAACAAAATGATTTCAATGAAAGTATAATTATTAAATAAAATTGAAAACATTGTGGCAAACGGAGAAATTACTCAAAGTCTACAGCAGAGACGTCAAAAAGCATATGTATGTGAGCAAGTGTTAAAAGGCAATTAATTTACATAAAATTATGTATTAACATAAGATATAGTATTTTCTACTGCCTTTGTTTGTGTATATGCGCACAATGCAATGACGCTAGTAATAATTGGCCTGAATCTGGTTGCCTGAAATATTTTTTCAATAGAATTTAATATCCAAGACTTATACTTGTTTTAAATGTCAATTCAGAACTGTACTATTGTTCACGAATATAACCAAACAAATATGAGTTATACATTGGTTTCACCCTTTTCCGCATTCAACACATTTGCACGCGAAAATCTTAAAAATACTGAAGTTATGGTTCTTAGGCAGTGCACATAGGCTACCTATAAACCAGGTTTGAAATTGATGTAATGAATTTATACTGAAAATGGCCGAAAACGAAATAACCTGTAAAAAGAGAGAATAAACAGGAATTAGCAGGACAGCAGGCCAGCAATTTGTTCCATGTATTTTTCAATCTTCTGATAACGAGGAATAAGTGAGGAACCTTAAGTGAATTAGTCAAACACGATCAAAGACCAATTTATGCAAAGCATGACTAGACAGACAGACTACTGACATGTAGGTGACATGTGATCCGTGAGTGTTTCCCTGTCTTTCAGTAACATAATAAAGTTATAAGTAGTGAATCTAGTTCAAAATATTATGAGCCATTTGGATTTTTGCCACAATACTTTCAAAAATCTTATGCTGCAGATGCATGTAATATGTCTGCATGTGGGAAAACATAAATTAATCTGATAACTGTCATGGGATAATATCCAATCCAACACAACCTGCATGATTTATATTCGTTAAAGAGTAGATTCAAACTGGAATAACCATTTCCCACAATCAGACACTTTCTGATGCCTTTACAGCTGGCGTTCTTTGCAAGTATTTTGGCAACAGGAGAAATCTTATTCAATAATTGTTCATTTATGATTAGAGATTGTTTCTATGTTTGCCTTTATTTTTTACAAGTCGTCAGCTGCATTTTTATTTTATGAGGGAAAGGGTTAAACAAATTGTACTGAATTAATTGTCTTACCTCCACAGGTAGATCCCTACAAGGATTATCAAAAACAGAAGAACACCCACTCCAGCTCCTACACCAGCCGCAACAGCCACTTCTGACAATGATTTCTTAGCCTCTGATGGTATAGCTGTCATAAAAGAGTAATTATTATGTGAACTATTTCAGGGTGCACCGCCCTTAATCCTTTTCCACATACAAATGTATTTTATTGCATCTGCAAATGACAACTTTTGAAAACAGTGTCGCAAAAGGATAAAATGAGCATAATAAGCACATTGATTAAAACAGTTTTAATTCTATTCACATGTTATACTTTTATTAATAGAGATTTTCCATATTTTTGCCTAGACTTTTTCGTAGCGTAATTGAAAAATTTCTTCTTTTATCACAATGTATCGAAAGTCATTTGCTGCAGATGTAACTAAATGCATCTGCAGATGTAAAAGCTTTAAAATGGCTATGGACTTTGTAAAGATGTTTCAAGAAAAGTGAATTAAACATTACAATCAAACCAAAATAATATGCTGCATGTATATTGGATCAGACGACACTGCATAAAAGGTTGTCTCAAATTGACCCGATACACTTAAATATTCTATACAATGGATACACTTGTTAATCACTGCTGCTGTATCTCGTTGACTGAGTTTAGCATTTCTCCTGTTAATACCTCACGACTTGGTACGTGACATTTGATTTGTTGACACAAAGGTCAAGACAGTGCTAGGCAGTCATCAGATCTAGGCGAGCATTTGCTACTGCTCCAAAGATTTGGTCTGGTTTTAATGAGATTGAATTACAGTGTACAGTCTACTCTTATAATCCTCTAAAGTGTATTGAAGCTACAATACTACCTAACACCATTAACCCTGTCTCACATATAGACACGTTTCGACATCTCTCTAGCAGAGAACTTTCAAAAGTTAAACTTTCCCTTGTAGAGAGTTACCATTTTTTTGCGTAGATGTTTTCAAAGTCGTCTGCTACTTATTTGTTGTTGTGTTAGAAAGGGTAAACCTAATCATAATCTCTGTCTTAAACTAATTAGGGAATATCATTATCATTATGCATTGTGTTGCTATGATATTTAACGGTTTCTTACATATAACACATCTGAAACAGACGACTTTGAAAACATCTAGGTAAAAATATAGAACATGTATTACCATGGAATAGAGTGGAAAACTGTGTTGCAAAAGGAGAAAGTGCTTCTTTTGCCACTCTGTTTTCTAAAGTAGCCTGCTGCAGAATCTGCATGAAGTGCCTGTATGTGGAAAAGGGTTAAACTTGTTTTTTGTTCACCATAATATGTGATCACGACCTTGACAAATATTTTTTTTATAATCATATACGTCTTAGCACAAGGTCAAGGTCAGCTCAATATAGCTGAGTACTACCTACCTGTACAGAGGCTGTCTGTATTCGCTCCTCTTACTGCTCCTGTATTTGCCCCTCCATGATCCCACAGTCCAGTTCCAACACATTTGATTGTTAGCAGTTCTACGTTGACTTGGAAACCCGTATCGCATTTATAGTCGCACACAACGTTAAGCTTGCGTGTACATGTCCCATTCACATAACCATCATTAATTTTATTCTTGCACAGTATTTCTGAAATGTATGATAATTTTCTATTGGATAGCCCCTGACCCAGCATCCAACAACCATGCTTTTAAAACTTATTAGTTTAAGCAGTCTATGTTGAGGGTTTATGTACATTTCTGAATAATTATCCTGAAATCAAACCATCAGATTAAGGATGTACTGAACTGAAAAGTGGATTTAACTTTTGTTGTAACATTGATTTTTTGAAAGTTGGATGTATGTTTAATAACAAAAGTAAAAAAAAAGGTATGTTAGTGGGCTTTATTTTTTTGCTAGATCCATTTATAAAAGCCTTATGATATGGATTTTTTTGCTATTTCAGCACATGAAAATTAAAAACAAGTTTTTCACGCAAATTGCCAATATTTGAAAGATGATATGCTAATTGTATGTCTTCTTGTGGTTTTAATCTCATTCTGAAGTTATTTTAACCATATCTTTGAAAGTTCATGTGATAAGTTGTAATTGAACCTAAACAATAAGCGCTGTTTTTCCCTAATGAAAACCCATATTTGTCAGGTGTAAGAATAGAAAAGTTCAAAACTTTGAAAAAAGGATAAAACATATTTATAATATTTAACTTTTTCTAAAACTTCTTTAGGGTATTGCAATTGCTATCATTTATCAAAATTCAAAAAGAAAAGTATATGTCATTGAGCAAAATTTTCAGGTGTTCTTGTCTGAATGGCTAAAAGATGTTAAAATATGATTTTTCTTTTAAACATATCTTCAATTGTCATAAAAGTTTTACAATATATTCAACTTATTTTCAAAACAATATGATACTGTAGAAGTTCTATATTAAAATTTATATACATGGACTTTAATATGTTCTTTTTACCCAGTTATATTACATAATCAAACATGGCGACTGGACAGCGCTTGGATGACGAAACAAGTTTTAATTGACAATATAATCAAAAGACTTAATAACAATGTAACATTTTTTTTTTTTTAAATATCCACTTCTCAGTTCAGTACATCCTTAAGAGGAGAAATTTTTTAAGGTTTTGTCAGTTAACCCCTTTTCTGATGCCATATGGCATCTATGGTTTTCATAATTTTGTAAAGGTTACCTTATTGGGGAACATTTCTACCAAATTATCTTGAAAGCAAACTTATAGATTCAGTGATTTTTTAAATATTTGAATTCCCTACCAAAAAGGGTCATTTATAACTCTTAAATAAATCCACCATCTTGCAGGGTTACAACACTTAATGTTGCTTAACATTTATGCTAGTTTTGTTCAAGACTTTTAACCATATCATATAGTTGACGTAGAACAATTGGACAATGACAAAACTATATACATGCTCAGATATTTGATCAAACTAGAATGTTCTAAGGAACGCAAGTCATCTGGCACCTGTTAATATGTCTCTAAGTGAAAGTGTGACAGACAGATGGATGAACAGAAGACAGATTTACAGCTGGAAATATTATATCAGTCTATTCTTGAGAAAAGGTACTAGTTGACTTTTGAGAACGGTGTAGATCAATATTAGATATTGCATCCACAAAGTCTTATCAAGGTCCACACTGTTCACATACTTCTTACATAAGCTTGTTAGAAGCTTCTGTCAACTGATCTGAACACAAACGGTTAAAAATGACAAATTTTACATTTTGGTAATCATATAAAACAACTGGGTTTGGTATGTAATGTACAAAAGTACCTTCACAAACAGTGTTAGTCGACACGTTCCACTGACTCGTGGATAGACAGGCTATTCTGCTATACGTTTTGGCCACTCTGTAACCTTCATCACAGATGAATCTGCAGTCTTGATCAATATCACGTGTGCACGTTGGGTGTAGCACACCGTGATCCATCTCCTGGGTCAGTGGAGGACATTTTGCTAAAATAGAGTTGTTATCTTTAAATCTTTCCAACATACAACACATCTGCTGCAGACTTATTTAAATACATTTTGGCAAAATTAAAAATGTCTATAAAAGTACAATTGTTGAAAAGCGTTGAAAACATTGTGGCAAAAGGAGAAATTGCTCAAGGTAAACAATCTGAGAACTGAAGTTAGTTAAAGTCTGTTGTCTTGAGTTGTCAAACCACTAGACGCCTATCGCATTCAATGTTAATTCAATGTTCCTTTAAATGGTATCAAAGTAGAGAGTAAATAGCTCAAATAACTAGACATCCATTATCTTGTGTGTTACGTCAATGGTACAATAAATGATGCCATAGTGGATTCAATAATAGCCCTAATAGAAAGACATCTATTGCCTTAATGTTAGTTCTATGTAACTGTACATGGTGCCAAAGCAGACTGTCAATAAGATCCAAAATCACTAGACATCTATCAACTTAAAAATAACCCCAATGTTACAATAATAATGCCAAATTGAAGTCAAGCAAAACTGGAGTCTATAAGAACTTTAATCAATAGACGTCTATTGTCTTGAATATTAGATCAATGTTTCTTTAAATATTGAAAAATTATAGACTTCATGAAACCCCGAATCACAATATGTATATGACCTTTAATATTACATTAATGTAACTTTAAATAATGCAATATTAGAGTCAATACGACATTTAAATATGTTCACAGAAAAGGACCTCCTGACCTTATGATACAGATTTTAGTTGTCACAAACTTAATTCCAATGGGGGACTTTGTGTAAGTGTTTCATAGTGTTGCCGTACAAACCTTTTCTTACAAATATAAAATATGCAGCAGACCACTTTGAAAATATCTATGCAAAAAATAGAAAGTTTCAAAAAAAGATAATGAAGCCAAAATGCTTAATTAGAGTCAAAAACATTGTGTTAAAAGGAGAAATTGCTCGATATGAGAACTTTAACTTTTGTCACAATGTTTTCAAACGTCACTTGTTGCAGATTCGTAGAAATATGTCTGTAAATGGGAAAGGATTAAATATAGTGTATTTAACTATGGGTCAATGGAGAGCACTTTGGCCCACCAAAGTTTCCATCACATCCCTTTTTGTTTGGCATAAAATGTTATTTTGAGCATATCTCTTTTTTCCAAAATATTTTAAAACGTTGTTTGTATGAGATAAAAAGTTGATGTATCAATTTTGATATACAGAAGGGATGTTTGTCAAACATTATGACCACCCTCCCCCTTTGTTTGTGTTCACGGTCAATGTGACCTTGACCTTTGAATGATTGACCTCAATAGGATCATCTACTAGTCATGCCCAACCTGCATGCTAAGTTTGAGTACTGTAGGTCCAAGCAATATGTATTATCAAATGGACACATTTTGGTCTACAGACCGACTAACAGACCAACTGACATGTGCAAAGCAATTAATATACGCTCCTGCTTCAAACGAGGGCATGAATATAAAGTTTTCCTTACCTATACATAGTTCTTCTCCCATGAGGTTCCACTCTCCTGAAGGCTGACACATCAGTGAGGTTACTAAGGGGTTATTCTCATAGCCAACATTACATGTATAATTGATACAATTGCTGTCAATCTTCAAGTCGCATGACCTGTCAAGGCTCCCATTAGCTATCGATATTGGACACAGGATTTCTGGAAAAAATGTCACCCATTAGATAGATTGATTTGATTCAAGAGAAAGAGCAAAATCTCATAAATATAACGTTTTTATTTTACAAAGTCAGATAGCCGAATAATAGTTAAACATTTCCCACAGTTTGACGCATCATTAGGAGATGAAATTTGAAATAATATAAAATTTATCACTATTTCTCATTTTGCCACAATGTTTTCAACTCTTATCAAAATTATTTTGCTTATAGAGATTTTCCTCATTTCATGTAGCATTCAAAGTCTTCTCCTGCAAAATTGTTGTATGTGGGAAAGGATTAAAGGAATCTTAAAGTGTTTTTAAAATAAATCAATATAAACTAAGAAAACATAAATTCCCTCGATTTACAAAATTGATGCTCATAGTCTCGTTATATTCACTTGAAATTTACCAGAACAAGTACATGCATCTTCTTCTTATTTTAACATATATGGGTCGATAAGCAACAATGTGTTTACTTAACGTATGGACAACCTTGCCTGCTGATTATAAACGTGATGGCAAAATGATTAGCTAAACAACAGGAATAATGATTAACCAGCTATATTAAAACACTGTTAAATTATCTGAAATAAAGGTTCCCAGGCTAGTATAGCATACAAAACTACCACTTAGCATATAGTTATCTAACACAGCTATAGTTCAACAGCTTTCATATTAATATACTTTACATGATTAAGGTTGTATATTAAAATTATATCCGTTTTCAAGATGATACGAAATGTTGTCATTGTATTAGGTAGGTCACCACGAGAAAGGGAGACCACAGTTTGAGCCATCAGTGTGGTGTAGTGATTTAAGTGGCCACCACGAGAATGGGAGACCACAGTTTGAACTATCTGGGTGGTGTAGTGATTCGAGCTGCCACCATGAGAAAGGGAGACCACAGCTTGAACCATCTGGGCGGTGTAGTGATTCAAGTGGCCACCAAGAGAAAGGGAGATCGCAGTTTGAACCATCTGGGTGGCTTAGAGATTCGAGTGGCCACCACGAGAAAGGGAGGCCACAGTTTGAACCATCTGGGTTGTGTAGTGATTCGAGTGGCCACCACGAGAAAGGGAGACCACAGGTTGAACCATCTGGGTGATGTAGTGATTCGACTGGCCACCACGAGAAAGGGAGACCACTGTTTATTCCCTGCTCGTGTCATACCAAACACTTTAAATATGGTAATAGTTGCTTCCCTATTTGATACTCAGGGGGCTGCGGATAGCACAATGTCTGATGTCTAAAATTTAATTTCCAGATCCACATCAAGCCCAGCCCCAACATATCAATTTATCAAACATATAACAGTAGAATCAATTTTCACATCAAACCTTCCCAAAGAACCGTCTTAAATGTGCAGTTGTAGAACAATTGCCTTTGGTTTTGGAGGTTGCATGTTTGATTCCGGCCAGGTTAAACCTAAAGACTTTAAAAAGGGTAGTATATGTATTGGCTTTCCCTCCTTGATGCTCAAGGTTGTAAGGTAAGCATTACGACTGACATAATGGTGCCAGAATAAATGGACCAGTTCAATGTAGTACTATCCGCGACTGCCTAGCTTCAGTGACCTTTAGACTTATATATATATATTAAGTACTGTTAATGTAGCAAACACATACAAGTATGTTCTGTCAATTTACCTTTAATTCAACTTATTTGCCTTCAATTGACATCATTTGTTATTAAATTGCATTGTAGGGATTGGCAGGGAAAGCAGCCATTTCTATGAGCTACTTTTAGTCAAAATATGAAAATATGTCCAGAGTCAGTGCACCCTGGTCTTTAGTTATTTATAGTGAATGCTAAAAAATTACAAGCAATGTTTTACATCGGAATATTTTATCAGAAAGTAATGTAAAAAACAACTTTAAACTGTTAAATATTTAACTAATAATCATAGCTTGAGCCATATAACCTCCTACCTGACAGAGAGGAAAACCCCTTCCTGCACCATTGAAAGAAACAATGTGACATTTTGGGTATGAATAAAAACAAATGAAAACAAATGTTTTTATTCAACAGGCTGAATTTCTAGCAGATGCATTGGATTTTTTTTTCATCCAAAATTTGTTATTTGATCATTATTCTCTCTAATCTTCAAATTGTTAACGATGTACACATTTAAAGGTAAGATGGTTGTGCACTTGAGAGTACACCCTTTAAATGTTTAAAGGCTTGTGACCAATCAAAATTGCATTATTGTATTACAAAAGGCATGAAGTGCAGAATTCAGTAAAATATAATATACGAAATTTTAAAAAGAGACCTTTTGGTGGAGCTTGTCAAAAAGCAGAAAATTGGTACTAGGAATTTCAACAATATTTTCACTAGGTTTTTTAAAATGCTCAGCATTTATGTCTTTTAACCGTATTTACAAAATATTCAAAAGCTTTTGACAGAAATATGTTTACACTTGAGACCCAAAAAAACAATGATGCCAGAGAACATAACATGCAAAACAAGAGGGCCATGGTCGCCCTAGATCGCTCACCTGAATTATGCATTGTGATTGTTAATGCAAAACAAGAGGATCAGGGTGGCCCTATATCGCTCACCTGAATTATACAATGTCATTTCGAATGCAAGACTCATCAAGACAATTATTCTGACAAAGATTCAACATGCTCAAGCTCAAAATGAGCCAAGTGACCCATGTTTTTTTTTAACTGATATGACCCATATTCGAACATTGTCTTCAATTAAGCAAAGTGACCTGGTTTAGAACTTAGCCTAGTTAGCATCAAGACAATTATTCTGACAAAGTGTCAACATGCTCAAGTTCAAAATTCTTCATCCTGAGTGTTAACAAGTTGTCCCTTAAATTTGGCCTAGTGACCTAGTCTTTTAATCTGACATGACCCACAGTGGAACTTGGCCTAGAAATTATTAGGACAAACATTCTGACAAAATTTCAAGCTGATGAAGCAACAAATGCGGCTTCTTTTGTTTATAATATTTCTTTCAATTTGGCCTTATGACCTAGTTAATGACCCAACATGACCCATACCCGAACTTGGCCTACATATAATCAAGACAAACATTCTGAAAAAGTTTCAACTTGCTCAAAGTAAAATACGGCCTCCAGAATGTTAACAACATCTTCCTTTAATTTGGCTTAGTGACCTAGTTTTTAACACAATGCTGAAGCAAAAAATGCGACTTCTACAATGTTAATAAGATTTTCCTTCAATTTGGCCTAGTGACATAGTTTTTGAACCAACATGATCCATATTCGAACTTGGTCTATATATCATCAAGGCGAACGCTCTGATTAAGTATCAGCATGCTCTAGTTATAAATACAGCCTCCAGAGTGTTAACACAATTTCCCTTCAATTTGGCCTAGTGATCTAGTTTCTGACCCAATATGACCCAATTTCAAACTTGACCTAGATATAATTAGGACAATTATTCTAACACAATTTCAAGCTAGTGAACCAAAAAAAACAACAATGCGGCATCTACAATGTTAACAAGATTGTTTCCCTTTATTTGGCCTAGTGACCATATTTTTTACCCGCCATCACCTTTGTTCGAACTTGTCCTACATGTCATCAAGACAAACATTCTGACAAATTTTCATCATGCTCAAAGTAAAAAAGCGACCTCACAAGACCTAGTTTCGAACTTGTTCAATATTTGATGGTGATGTATGTCCTGATAAACTGTCATGAAGATCGGATACAAAATGTAGCCTTTAGAGTGTTAGCAAGGCAATTGTTGACGACGGGCGACGACAAAATGTGATCCCAATACCTCACAATGAGCACTTCGTGTTCTTGTGAGCTTAACAAAGGTCAACAATTTGGGTCCCTCACCGAAACAGAGCAGTGTACGATAGTAACTTACCCAGAAGATGCTTTGATATGAATGAAAAATTGTTGAAAGTGGCGTCAAACACCAAACAAACAAACCTTCGCAAGGATCATTATTGTCCCAGAGCAGAACGTCATCAAAACCAAGCTCCATCTCTGAGGTACATGTCAGATTGGAAATACCAGCTTTGGGTTTGTAGTTTTTGATACATTTGAATTCACACTGCTGTCCTTCCAGGAGTAAACATGTGTCTGTCTCTTTAATATAGCCTGTTTGCACCAAAGATGGACATCTAGGTGCTGAAAAGAAATGAATTTATAAGTCATAAAGACCAATATCTGCTATATCAAAAGTCATCTGGTGCAGAGGCATCAGAAAGTATCTTTATATGGGAAAAGGTTTATATAATCTATTTCAAGTCTTCGAAATATATATTTTATAAACATCTGAGAAAATATTTTGTGACATCAGAGACATATAAATACAGAGACATATATATATATATATATATATATATATATAATGATACTGTATAGCTTACTTTTAATTCGGGCTAAATTGCTAAGCATTTATAGATGGACTAATGCCATCGTTCCTTTTCACCTGTGTGTATACTTGATTTACATCACGTTACGCCCCAGATGTGCATGTCAAATTTTCCGGTGATGTATTCTGATATATAACATTTTATCAGGGAAAACGTAAACCCATCATGTACAGGATGCAATTTTCACGGATTACAGTCATTTCGTAACTTTGTCATCTCGTAACCTCTATTATTCGGCTATGTCTTAACCTAATGCATGCTATTTTATAACCGCTTTTGTAATATTTTGGTAAACATCACATTTCCTGATTTAATTTTCATGAGCTAATAAAACAAAATCTAATCTGAACAGAAGTCATCATATTTATGGTATCAAGACTTTTCTACCCTTCAACTTTTTGACACAAGTTGAATTCATATACAGATGTAAATGGATCAGGTTTCCCTACAAAATATGTACGTTAGACACATCAATTTTGTATTTCTCTTTTACACATGAAGCATTGGTACTTTTTGTATTTTAATTTGTTTACCGTGTCATTAAAACAAATTGTATGAGTGTTTATATTAGTGTGATAATTGTATGAAATTTCTATTTTAAAAACTTACCAGTACAGATTAGTTCTGTTCTTATTGACAGATGATTTAAAAAACAAAAGACCCAAGAGGACCAGTTTCGCGCCGCTGCCATTAGGAAAAAAATTAAATCACCAAAAAGCCCCGCCCAATCACCATGGCTTGAAGGAACCTCGTAGAGTGTCACACTAAGACCATTTCTGCAGACATATTCAAAAATCGGCCAAAAGGTTTGGAAGGAGAAGATTTTTAAAGATTTCACTAGGGAAGGGAAGCTTTTTAAAGTTTTCACTAAAGCCAATATAAGGCAAACAGTCCCGCTCCCTGGCTGATATATTTAAAGACAAATCAACATGGCTAGGTGGAATCCGATATAGAGTCACCAAAGGAACATTTCTACACAATTATTTGAAAATCGGTCTGACACTTTCAGAGGAGAAGTGTTTTTAAGTTTTCACAATAGCCATATAACACAAAATAGCGCCGCCCCTGGTGGCCATAGTTTTCGACCAATCAACATGGCTTGATGGAATGTGATAGAGAGTCACCCTATGAACATTTTCTACCAAATTATTTGGAAATCGATTTTACACTTTCGGAGGAGAAGATGTTCTTTAAGTGTACGATTTAGTTCCACCAATCAACATGGCCTGTAGGAATCTGATAGAAGGTAATCCAAGGAACATTTATACACATTTATTTGAAAATCGGCCTGAAACTTTCGGAGGTGAAGATTTTTAAACATTTTCAATACAGAGTAGCTATATAATGCAAAATAGCCTCGCCCCCCGGAGGTCATGTTTTCGACCAATCACTATGGCTTGAAAGTATCTGATAGAAGGTCACCCAAGGAACATTTCTACAAAATAATTTGAAAATCGACTTGACACTTTCGGTTAAAGATTTTTTAAGGTTTCACTATAGCCATATAAGGCAAAATACATGAAGTCCCGCTCCCTGGCGGCCACGTTTTTCGACCAATCAACATGGCTTGATGGAATATGTTGGAAAGTCATCTAAGGAATATTTCTACAATAATTTTAAAGTTTTTTCTTCCGGTTGCCATGGAAACCAGAATTTTGGATAGATTTAAAAACAATATGAAGGAATTTCGAAGAGGACATTGAGAGGGTGCTTCCTATAACGTTTCATCCCAATTGGCCAAGTGGTTAGGGACGGGAAGTCATTTAAAGCAAAAGGTTGATGCACGCACGAACGACGGACAATTTGCCATGACATAAGCTCAGTTGAAAACATTGTGTAATAAGGTGCAATTGCTCATGTTCGGCACCTTTTGCCACAATGCATCAAAAAGCTTCTATTTAGTAGTATTACCATTATCACATGTCTTGTCATCCCGGAGGAGATCACTGTTGAGTGGACACCCACAAGAATGGCCGTCTGGTATAGGATAACAGAAATCACTACATCCTCCATTATTTGTTAAACAGGCAACATTGACTAAAAATGTAAAATACAATAATAATTATGATTTTAATTTTTTTATCCTTTACAGTTTGCAGATGCAATTTGATGCAGCTGATGAATTTTGAAAACATTGTGTCAAAATGAGAAAAAAGCTCATAATGAGCACTTTCTTTTTTCAAAAATATTTTCATTTCTTTCCATTAATAATACTTTCATTTATTCATAAAGATTGTTTATATTTGTTATAGATGTTTTCAAAGCCGTCCGCTGTAGGTTAGATTACATGAATATTGTTGAAAACATTGCGTCTGCTGCAGATGTGTCAGTTTGTGGGAGGATTAAGTCTTGCTTGTCGCCAACAGATTCTGATGTTCCATACTTGATATAACACACATGAGGCTGGAGTACACAAACATTTATGAGCTTCATCTAGAAATAAAAGGTTTTGTCACATCTGCGTATAGTAAAGACTCGGGTGTGGATATGCATACCCATGGTTCCGCCCGAGTCTTCACTTTCCGCATACATTCAAAACAGTCATTGATGAAAAACAAGAGGTTTAGCCCCTCTGATAATTTTCTTATACACCTGAATGTTAACCCTTTCCAACATACAACAATTCTGCAGCAGACGACTTGGAGAATATATGGAGAAATTATTGATATAATAAAAAAAATCCTTTTATAACAATATACTTTCATTTATAGAGATTTCCATATTTTTGTCTTGATGTTTTCAATGTCAACTATTGCACATTTGTTGTATGCACTAAAGGATTAATTAAGTGAATAATTTGAATTGTGAACATTTTGAAAAAAGGTTATCTGAGCAATGGTTCTGCTTCTTGAAGATATTTACTTTACATAAGTATTATTTAGTCAACTTAATCTAAAGCTATTTATATTTTATATCATTTTCGTACTCTGGTGCAAAATTGGAGAGCAGTTTACCACAATCAGTACAAACTAGCAAAACATTTTTTTAAATTAAAAGTGGATATTGAAGGTGTAAATCTACTGATGTTCATAACTATATGCCCTGCAGTTTCTCAACCATAATTTAAATATATCATCTATTAACTAGAATGTACTGTATACTGAGCTTCACAACTAAATTCTACAGCATTAATGTGTTGGTTACATACATAAATGTAGTGTCATCAATGTTAACTATGCATCATTACTAATGTGACTTATTGTTAGATTTGATAATTTGCACCAAACATATCCTTTGTGTTAATAGTGTAAATCTTGTATATAAACATACTTTTATATTGCAAATATATTATAGTTCTACATGGAAGATTGGGCCAGCGCTAATGTGTAATCTCTTTCAAAATACTTTAAAATATTATTATTATCATTATTAATATTATTATTATCCCATATTACATACTTGGTATTTGATCCGTCTTCCCTGATATATACACATCTAAGTCTTGTACTGCACCAAGACTGTGTTCAGGTCCAAACTCTGTTTCATCCCTAATGTTATCTACTTTAATCTTTTTGATTTTGCTGTAAAAAGACAAATTTAAACCTTTCCCATGAACAACAAATATGCAGCAGACATCTTTGAAAAGATCTAAGCAAACGCATGGGAAATATCTATAAATAAATAAGTAGAAATTACACATGAGCAATTTTTCAAGTTTGCGAAAATTTCCCCAAAAGTTGAATGCTGCAGAGGCGTCAGAAAGTCTCTATATGTGACAACATGAAATTTACTATCCTTGTTGTGACAGAAAGCATTTGGCTCATGACATGTGACATTATATCAACCTTTCCTCGAAACATCCCAAGCAGATCGCTTTACCCTTTTCAAAAGTTGATTGCTGAAGATGTGTCAAAATGTATAAAAACCAATCCATAGGGCATCTGCTTTCAGTGGAGATGCTGATAATCTTGCATATCCAGGCTCTACACTACTTCTTAATTATTCGCAGAAACACATGCAGGAGGCATCGCTATGTAAAAGAGATCATTGTTAATATAGAATCGTCGAACACCAACAGTTGTTAACTTCGCTATGCTCCAACATCACCCGTGGGAGTTTTCACTACCGTTTCGCCGTTTTGCTATATAGGCAATGTTGTTTCTGATTGGATGCAGCACAAGTATGTACTGAACCAAACAGCCAATCATATCCCTCGTAATAAAACTATTATTAGAGGTTCACCTAACAAAATGGGAAAGTCATGTGAAATTGATTTTACCTTTGAGTGGGAAATGTTTAAAATTGACAAGTTGCGTGGGTTCAAGAAAGATGATGTTTGTGCATTGAAAAGATTAAGAGATGTGTTTTTATCAGTGAAGACAGGCGATGGGAAATAAATGTGTTAACACACATTTCATTTTTATTTGTACACAAGTGGGGCCTGGTTAGCTCATTCGAAAGACTACTTGTCCTGAAAGCGAGAGGTACCCGGTTTATGCACAAGACTGGCTGCATATTTTTATCTGCCTATGACATGACAATCCTTGATTTCTGGTATAAAGATCAGTTAATATGAAATCGTACTGCTCTTAGCTGCATTTTAATTCCAAACCTTGGTAATGTTTAGCTTTTAAAGAAGATAAACAGAACACACATTTATGATCCGTGTGCGCATCCATTGTTCCACGTGTCTCCACAAAGGAGAGTATTAGAAATGTAAGCGTCATTTCGTTTAGTTTATGTGTATTCAACTCTGTTCTGTCAAAAAAGCAAAGCGACAGTAAGAAATCCTAAAGATGATGTTCGAGCATAGCGGAGTCAACAACCTAGAGTGTTCGACGATGCCAATTGTGTTGATTGCAATAATTCGTTAACTCTTTCACACATACATCAAATATGCATGCAGAAGATAACATTTGATACATGTTGTCAAAAAGATGGAATCTATCTATAAATGAAAGAACAAGTATAGCATAAAATTGAAATCATTGTTGCAACAGGAGAAATAGCTGATTGTGCATTTTCTTTTCTTGCCGCAATGTTTTCTTTATGTGAGATAGGGTTAAGACTGTTCAAAGAAACATATATGCTGCCTGCCAATATGTTAGTAAGTGGAAGAATGCAAGTCAGAGGGATAAACGGATTGATAGTCAACAGAGAAGTGATCCCTAGATGTGTCCCAGTCAACACAGAGGGATAAACGGATTGATAGTTAACAGAGAAGTGATCCCTAAACGTGTTCTAGTCAATACAGAGGGATAAACGGATTGATAGTCAACAGAGAAGTGATCCCTAGATGTGTCTCAATCAATACAGAGGGATAAACAGATTGATAGTCAACAGAGAAGTGATCCCTAGATGTGTCCCAGTCAATACAGAGGGATAAACGGATTGATAGTCAACAGAGAAGTGATCCATATATGTGTCCCTGTCAATACATAGGGATAAACGGATTGATAGTCAACAGAAAAGTGATTTCTAGATGTGTCCTAGTCAATACAGATGGATAAACGGATTAATAGTCAACAGAGAAGTGATTCCTAGATGTGTCCTAGTAAATACAGAGGGATAAACGGATTGATAGTCAACAGAGAAGTGATCACTAGATGTGTCACAGTCAATACAAAGGGATAAACGGATTGATAGTCAACATAGAAGTGATCCCTATATGTGTCCTAGTCAATACAGAGGGATAAACGGATTGATAGTCAACAGAGAAGTGATCCCTAGATGTGTCCCAGTCAACACAGAGGGATAAACGGATTGATAGTTAACAGAGAAGTGATCCCTAAACGTGTCCTAGTCAATACAGAGGGATAAACGGATTGATAGTCAACATAGAAGTGATCCCTAGATGTGTCTCAATCAATATAGAGGGATAAACAGATTGATAGTCAACAGAGAAGTGATCCCTAGATGTGTCCCTAGATGTGTCCCAGTCAATACAGAGGGATAAACGGATTGATAGTCAACAGAGAAG